>JAODAL010022235.1:0-65209 GCA_025379985.1 Phyllomedusa bahiana | reverse complement strand
CGAAAAAGTGTTGGGGACCATGAATAAAGTGCTAAGCACCCTGGGTCCCGGCAGAAAAAGCATTGGGCACCCTGAATAAAATGCTAAGCACTCCAAGTCCCAGCAGAAAAAGTGTTGGGGAACCTGCTCAAAAATGCTAAGCACCCCAGGTCCCGGCAGAAAAAGCACTGGGGACCTTGCTGAAAAATGTTAAGCACCCCGGGTCCCAGCAAACAAAGCGTTGGTGACCCTGAATAAAATACTAAACACCCCCGATCCCGGTAGAAAAAGTGTTGAGGACCCAGAAAAAAATGCTAAGCAACGTGGGTCCCGGCAGAAGAGGTGTTGGGATCCCTGCTCAAAAATGCTAAGCATCCCATGTCCCGGCAGAAAAAGTGTTGGGGACCCTCAATAACATGCTAAGCATCAACAGAAAAAGCATCGGTGACCGTGTTAAAAATGCTAAGCACTGTGGGTCCAGTGACAAAAAGTTTTGGGGACCCTGACTAAAATGCTAAGTACCCCAGGTTCTGGCGGAAAAATCGTTGGGGACTCTGAATAAAGTGCTAAGCATCCCAGGTCATTGGTGGAAAAATCGTTGGGGACCCTCAATAACATGCTAAGCATCCCAGGTCACTGGCAGAAGAATCAATGGGGACCCTGCTCAAAAATGCTAAGCACCCTGGGTCCCGGCAGAAACAGCGTTGAGGACCGTGAATAAAATGCTAAGCACTCTAGGTCCTGGCAGATAAAGCATTGGGACCCTTAATAAAATTCTAAGCACCCTGGGTCCCAGCAGAAAAAGCATTAAGGACCCCGAATAAAATGCTAAGCACTACGGGTCTTGGCAGAAAAAGCTTTGTGGACCCAGTTCAAAAATGTTAAGTAGCTTGGGTACTGGCAGAAAAGTGTTGGGGACCCTTAATAAAATTCTAAGTATCCCAGGTCCTGGCCAAAAATTTGTTGGGGACCCTGAATAAAATGCTAAGCACCCCGGGTCCTAGCTGATAAAGCATTTGAAACCCTGAATAAAATGCTAAACACCCCTGGACCCAGCAGATAACGCATTGGGTACCTTGATTAAAACCCTAAGCACCCCAGTTCCCGGCAGAAAAAGCATTGAGGACTCTGCTAAAAAATGCTAAGCACGCCAGGTCTCGGCAGAAAAACCTGTTGGAAATCCTGAAAATAATGCTAAGCACCACAGTTCCCATCAGAAAAGGCACTGGGGACCCTGAATAAAATGCTAAGCACCCTGGGTCCTGGCAGAAAAAGCTTTGGGGTCCCTGACTAAAATGCTAAGCACCCCGGGTCCTGGCCAATAAAGCATTAGGAACCCTGAATAAAATGCTAAACACCCCAGGACCCGGCAGATAAAGCATTGGGGACCCCTAATAAAATGCTAAGCACCCCTGGTCTCGTCAGAAAAAGTTTTGGGGACCCTGATTAAAATGCACAGCACCCCGGGTCCCGGCAGAAAAACCTGTTGGGGATTCTGAAAATAATGCTGAGCACCCCAGTTCCAGGCAGAAAAGGCTTTGGGGACCCTGAATAAAATCAAAGCATTTCTGGGTCCTGGAAAAACACTTTTGGGGACCCGAATAAAATGCTAAGCACCCCGGGTCCTGGTAGAAAAAAATGGTCCCTTCCCACTCTAAAAGATGTGTCCCTCTTTGCAATCTAAAAGTTGGGAGGCATGCTGATGTTCTGATTTTGCCTCCTTTAAAATTTAGGGAAGTTCTTATCTTCTGCTTGCTTACACATCTACCAACCATGTCTACCTTTTTTTAGCACCCGGCGGGAAATAGAATTTTCACCCCAGGGTGTAACAGAGAAGGCGGGACCCAATTAAACTTTTGGGTGCCCCCCCCCCCCGCCACCCCAAACCGCCATAAACTTTTATCGGGACCTGTTAAAAAAAGCACAGTAACTAGATAATAAAAGGGGCAACTATTTTATCATAAAAAAACACCATTATACTGCCACCAAATAAATCCCACTTTACCAAGATCAACATTATCAATAAAACTACTATATAAGGGCCCCATTATACCACTAGAACATGACCACAAATTACCACCACATAGTGATTAATACCACTTTACTATTACTGAATAAATATCAGTATACAAAGACCAATATTGCTGCCATGCAGTGCCCATATATTGGTAGAAACTAGTGTACAAAGGCTCTGCTGACATATAAGTGATTAGAGTCCAATTACATCTTGTGACTAAGAGGTAACATTTCTCTGACGATTCTTTGGCTTCCTCTTTTCTTCTACAACCGTTCCAGATAGGCATGAAGATTTCTCCCGGCCAAAACTTGTCCCTGCAGATTTGGACACAAATATCTTAGAATCCTCACATTCCAGCACCCCCCTCATGGTCTCCCACCTCTGTAGAATCTTCTAAAGGTTGGGAGAGCGAGTACAGGAAATAGCTTAGTGGTAAAATCTTCTAGAAGGGTGGGAAGGACCAAAGTGTGAACTAACCCAGAAAGAAATTGCTACACTATATCCTGTAACCTTGATAGCTATAAAGATAGGTAGGTAGATTGCCCCTCAGTAGCAAGAATTTAGGCCTCAGATAGTAGTTTCCCCCCGATAGTAGATAAGAACAGGTCCTCAGGTAGATCATACAAGCTAGGTAGTAGGTATGAGGCCTCAAGTACTTTTAGGTATATAGGCCCCCATGTAGCTATGAAGCTGTAGGGTAGCCCCCAGTAATAGTAGGTAGGATTTTTTAGGTTTGTCCCCAAGAAGGTAGAAATAGTTTAGAAGGCCCAAGGTATCTAGGTAGATGTATTCGTCCGGCTCCCTCGATCCCCCCTTGAGCGGTCGCCGACGCAGTTCCTTCTTCCCCCTTCCTCCGGTACTGGTGCCCCGCTGCCGGGTCTCCGGGTCGCGGGTGCAAAACTCGACACCCCCCCCGCGCGCCATCACTACCTACCCAGCCGCGCTCCTGTCCCGACCCTTGGAGTCCTCCTTCTGTCCGGCGCGCGCGTCCTTTGCTCTAAGGCAGCGCGCGCGCCGGCTCAGTGAGATTAAAGGGGCCCGTGCCCGGTAATGGGTAAATTAGCGGGGCACGCCCTCTATTTCACCTGGCGCTTCCGCCCCTGCTCCCTTGCCGATTTTTAGTGGCCTTGCTATTGAGAAAGCGTTCCATTGTCTCGTCCTGATCTACCCGTGACCGTACCCTGCCTTCCCTCTGACCACCGTATCTTCTGCCGCCTTGCCCTGACCGCCTGCCGTCCACGACCACGAACCATAGCTTGCCGTCCTTACCTCCTCCCTGACCCGACTACGATCTCTGCCTTACGATTTTCACCACGCTATACCATCGCAGCCACCAGCAAGCAAGTCACTCAGGGAGGGACGACCTGGTAGAACACCGCGCCGCAGCAATTCCATCCCGCTTGCGCGGGCTCTTGTGAATACCGGGACCTACTTAGATTCCGTACCCTTGGCGTGGCTTACAACCATCGCTTGCGGTGGTCCAGTGGATCCACATTCCGTGTTCCGGAACCGTACAGTACAATCCGGCCATGGATCCCCGCCAATACAACCGCTGCCCATGTGGCGGATCTTTCCTCGCGTGGTTGACCCGAAACAACTCAGCAACTGGCACAGCAGGGACAACAGCTGGACAGTTGAACCGCCTTGGTGCAGCAACTCGTGCACCACCGCCCAGCAGCAACCTCCACCTCCTCCAGTGGCCGCTCCCGCTCCCGGCGGCATCACTGCTCCGTTGGGACCCAACTCCGTTTTGTCGATGCCTGCCAAATTTCACGGTGATCCCAAGGCTCTGCAGGGGTTTCCTCACCCCGAGTGCACCATGCACTATCGAGTTGATGGGGGAACCATCATGTCAGAACTTTCCAAGGTGGCGTTTGTGGTCAGCCTGTTTGTCCGGGAGGCCCTGCCCTGGGCTACGCCTCTATGGGACAGGAAGCGATCCGTTACTGCGGATCTGCAAGGCCTTCCTCGCTGAACTTTCCGCGAGTGTCTTCGTGAAACCAGCTCAGCCTCTCCCGAGACGGCACTCTTGAACCTACGCCAGGGTGAAAATTCAGTCGAGAGTACTGCAGTCCTTTTACGCACCCTGGCATCAGAGCTGTTCCTGGAATGAAGCCCGCCCTGGCGCTCCACCTAAAATAGGCCCTTTCCATCAGCATCAGGAACGTCCTTCGCCGCAAGATAGTTGCCATCCTCTCAGAGCGAGGTTAATCCACCTGGCCCCCTCGCATTACGTGCGACTTCACAAGAGGCAAAGAAGAGCTCCCGCCAAGATCGCGACCTGGCGCACCCGCCGTCTGCCACGCCTGGCTCCGTGTTCCAGAAACCTCCTCTGCTCTGCCGCTTCCGCTACCATCTGAGGAGAACCCATGCAGTGGATCAATCCACATTTCTTAGCAGGAATTATCCGCGCGCGCACAGAAGTATGTCTGTACTGCGCCTTCCGGATCAATTTTCGAGGAGCCTGTCGCGCTTCGCGCCCCAACGTCCGGGAAACGCCCCACCTAGGCATATTGTTGGGAGGCATCCCTAGTGAGAACTCTTCCTCTCCACCGCCTGAAACTATGCCGGTGGAGATCAGGACTGACTCGGAGTCTTGTAATTTCCATGCTCCTGCGTTCCTGGACCCGTTCCGCCGGAACATTAATAACACGCCGCCCATGTATCCCTGTACCAGCTTCCTGTGGTTAGTCTGGAGAACCTGTTGGTGATATCCACCGTCACAGGGGAGCTGCTTGGAGACGCCCATCCGGTACAAGACCAAGCCGGTGACCCTCCACCGGAAGTGGCTCCTAGCATAAGGAGAAGATCTCCCTCTATTTATTGCCTCGGTCATCCTCTTCGATCCTGTTTTTGGGGCACCCCGTGGCTGCAGCGCCATTTTGTAGCCCCTACTCTTAATTGGATATACCGTCTAGGTTCGTGCGCTGGGAACCTAACTGCTGAACTCTTTGTCTGTGGCACCTCGCTCCGGTGCGCTCCGTTCCTTCCAAGCCTTCCTCCAGGCCTCTGTTCATGATTCCTACAAATACCAGGATTATGCGACACCTTCTAGAGAAGCAGGCCAGGTCCATCCGCCTCAACGCCCCTATGACTGCCCTATCGATCTACTGCCGGACCAAGCCTCCTAGGGCAGTGTTTAAACCCCACTCTCGTGTACCAAAACAGGCCATTTCGACATATTTTCGGGAGAACCTGCAAGAGGGGCTTTTATACGCAATCCTCCTCCCCTGCGGGCAGATTTTCTTTTTCGTGCAGGAAAAAAAGATGGTTCTATTATCGCCGGTATCGACTATCGGGTCCTTAACAAATCACGTGGAAAACCGCATATCATCCCTTCCGCTGATCACGGGAACTTCGACCCGCTTCGCGGCAAGATTTTCTCCATATTGACCTGCGAGGGGCCACAACCTCATCCGCATTCGTGAAGGGGATGATGAAGACTGCTTTTAACAACACGGATGACACTTGAAATATCTAGTCATCCCTTCGGTTTGTGCAACCCCCAGCATCATTCCAGGAATTTGTGAACGATATCTTCCGGATCTCCTTTACACGTGTGTCGTTTCTACCTAGAACACCATTCTGGTGTTTCTCTGCTGATGTGGAGACTCTTCGCTCCAATGTCCGCCTGTTATTGGAGCGGGTTTCGTGCCACCACCTCTACGTCTAAGTTGGAAAATTCCTCTTTCACCAGAACAGCCCTCCCTTTCTTGGTTACGTCAATCTCGGACCGCGGGTAACGAGAAGGATCCTGCCAGCTGTCGCTGTCTGCAGTGGCCCCGGCCTGTGGTCCTACAGACCCTATACAGCGCTTCCTAGTCATCTCGAACTATTTACCGTCTTTTATCCTGCATATACTACCCTGGTGGCACCATCATTGCACTTACCAAGAATGAACTCCAATCCCTAGGACAGTGGCCGCAAGAGGCCGAAAAGCTTTGCTCAACATAAGGCAGGCCTTGCGCTCGGCCGCCCCATCTGACCAGACCGATCCGCGAAACCATTCATTCTGTAGGTGACAGCCTCCTCGTCGGAGGCCTGTCCAATTCTCATGGCAAAGGGATCTAAAGGCAAGAATGTCACACTGTGATTTCTTCTCCAAGACGTTCTCCCCTGCGGAGAGATATGACCACCAACGGAGTCCGGGAGTTGCTGGCGAATCAAGTCTTTCACAAGAGAGTGGCGATAATACCCTTCCTGTATGTGCCTCACTACCCCAACACCATTTTCGCGTCCGACCACAAAAATCTTCCAATACCTACATCGGCCCAACGCCTCAACCCACGACAAGCCAGTGGTCCCTTGTCTTCTCGCGCTTTCAATATCCAATACATTTTTCGGCCAGCAGAGAAGAACATCCGGGCCGATGCGCTCTCCCGTCTCCTAATGTGTTGGTGAGGAGGGGAAACACGCCCCCAGCATATAATATCCCCTGAAACGCAGATCTCGGTGCTCCGGTAGATCTGTGTTTAAGGAACCTCCAGGGTAACCCTATGTCCGTCCTCGCCCTGCATAGAATTTTGAAATGGGGACAGACACTGACCTCCCTTGTGGCTGGATCACCCAGGAGCACGCAAATCCTTCCTCCTAATCTCTCGTTTCTACTGGTGGCCAGAGCTGGCAAGGAAATCAATAGGATTTCGTGAAGTCTTGCGTATACTTTGGCTCGTAACAAGACACCTCGCCACATACCCGCGGTTTTGCTCCAGCCGCTGCCATCCCGAGTGGCCCCCCTTGGACTCTGTGGCAATGGATTTTCGTCACGATCTGCCTCCCTCTTCGATCAACACGTCATCTGGGTTGTCGCGACCGTTTTTATCGAGAGATGTCGCACTCATCCGATCCCAGGGCTACCCTCAGCCCCCAGTTGGCCAACCAATTCATTTCTCCCACATCTTCCGCCTACAACACGGCTTCCGCAGCACATTGTCTCACGGATCGGAGGGTCCAATTTGTGTCGAGGTTCAGGCAGGGGCCCTCTGCTCACGGTTGCAGGTGAACCATCTATTTCTCTCTCGCCTACCACCCAAGGACGAAACGCTTATCGCCAAGTTGTAGAGGAACAATCAGATTCTGGGAAGGCTATTTACTACATTTTGTCTCGGCTCACAGGATGACTGGGCCACTTGCATCTTTGGGCGGAGTTATCCTATAACACCCTGGAGTCCGAATCCACTGAAACTTCACCATTTTTTCATCGCTTATGCCAGGGCAGCCCCCGCCCTCCATTCCATTTGTCTCCATCATCAGAAGTGCCCCGGCACGACACTCTTGCCCAAAGATATTATGTCAGATTGGAAGACAGACACGCAGTCACGCAGCATGCATCCGCACGTATGAAGGACCAAGCGGACAAGAAAGAGAAGAACCCCACCCCATTGTTTTCGCCTGGCGACAAAAGTCGGCTATCTGCCAGATATAACCGCTGAAGGATCCCCTCGTACAAATTTGGGGCCCCGGTACGTAGGTCCATTGGAAGTACTCGCCCGCATCAACCCGGCTTGCCTACAAACTCCGCTCGCACGCCACAATGCGTATTCCCAACTCTTTCCCATGTCTCCTGTTGAAGGCCGTGGTCCTGAACCGTTTTTTCCCAAGACCAAGCCTCCATCTTCTGAAGCGGAGGCCCACCAACATCTTCGCGAGTCAAGTGGAGAACCTAGACCATGAAAGACCATCAAGGAAGGCGGGTAAATTTCCCTGATCGACTGGAGGAGTTTGGTCTGAGGAGAGATCGTGGGATCCGGTGACAACATCTTGGTCCGTAAACGACGGCAAGAATTCTCCAGGCCAGGAAAGGGGAGGTCTAAGGGGGGGGTTACTGTTCGTCCGCGCCCGCGATCCCCCCCCCCTGCAGGAGCTCCGACTGCAGTTTTCTTCCCCGTCCCCAGGACGTGGTGCTCGCCGCTGCCTGTCACGGGCGGCGGGTGCAATCTCGCCCCCCGGCGCTGCCATCACTTACCCAGCGCGCTCTCTCCTGTCTCCCTGCAAGTCTCCGGCTGTCCGTTCCGCGCCCGTCCCTGTGCTCTAAGGCGCGCATGCGAGCCGCTCAGTGAGATTTAAGGGGCATGCGCCGGTAATTTGGGTAAATGGCCCGGGCAACTGCCTCTATTTCACCCTGGCGCTTCCGCCCCTTCCATGCCGTATTGTTTAAGTGCCTTGCCTATTGAGAAACGGTTCCATTGTTCTCGTCCTGATCTACCGTTACGCGACCCTTGCGTTCCGTCCTCCTGACCACGTATCTCGCCGCATGGCCCGGAACCGCCTGCCCCCTTTCCTCAGACCACGAACCATAGCTGCCTGTCCTGACCTCCAGCCTGACCACCTGACTACGAGCCTGCCAGAACGATTTTGTCACACTCTATACTCGGCTGGCCACCTGCAAGCAAAGTCACGCAGGGGGACGACCTGGTAGGACTCCCGCCGCAGCAAGTCCAACCCGCTTTGCGGCGGCTCCTGGTGAATACGGGACCTACTTAATTTCTTCGCCTGGCTGGCTTTACCCTCGCTTGCGGTGGTCCAGTGGATCACTTCCTGTCCCGGAACCGTTACAGTAGATAAGTCCCAGGTAACTAGGTAGGTAGGCTGTAGGTAGGCCTATGGGCCTATGCCTATACCTGCCTATGGGGGACATATACCTGCCTATACCTGCCTATAGCGGGACCTATACCTGCATATACCTGCTATGGTGGACATATACCTGCCTATAACTTCCTATACCTGCCTGTGATGGGACATATACCTGCCTATAACTGCCTATACATGCCTATGAGGTGACATATATCTGCCTATACCTGCTATGGGGGACATATACCTGATGACATCATGCCGCCTGTGCCAGGAAGAAGGCGCATCGGAGCACCCGGGGAGAGAGGTAAGTACTTTTTATTTTTTTAACAAACCCTGCCTGGGGGGGGACATATACCTGCCTATACCTGCCTATGAGGGGCAAATACCTCCTAAACTTGCCTATGTGAACATATACCTGCTATGAGGGACATATACCTGCCTATACATTCCTATAACTAACTCTATGGGGGACTAAATCTGCCTATACCTGCTGTGAGGGACATATACCTGCTATACCTGCTAATGGGGACATATACCTGAGAATATACATGCCTAGGTGGACAGTATCTCTTCCTATGGGGAACAATACCAGCCTATGGGGACATAATAACCTGCCGATAAACAGCCTATGGGGACATACAACTGCCTATTGGACATAAACTGCCTATACCTTCTTTGTAATTTTATTGGTATCCATTTATTTTGAAAAATACCCGTAGCCAACTGGCGATGGTCCACCCCAAGGTTACTCTATACATAAGATATCCCATTTTTGTCACAAAAGAAGTGCCTCAACATATATTCGGTGGCTAATAATTCAGAATATATGTACAGTACAATATATCAAAAATCACACTTGGCTATAAATTTTAATTTAATTTAACCATTTTTAACAAAATCATTAGCTATTTTATTCATTTATAGACTAATCCATCCATTAAGATGTAGCTGAAGCAACAGTTCATATCAATGATTTCATGAATTCTTACAGCAAGTGTGCAACAAAATGACAAAAAAAAATCAGAAGAAAAAAAAAAAACAATAGCTTGTCACATAAACATTAAAATCTGCTGATGCTCATAATCCATAGCGACAGTGGGTATTCCTCTACTGCAAATCCTCCATGAATGAAAAAAAGTGGGTTTAAGTAAAGTAAAAGGCAGAGTAACATTATTCTAGGGAGCTCCAAGAATAGATCTGCTTTAAGACCGACCAAGCCAAATGCTGACTAAAAAGTATTCTTTCCTTTGGATTGTTATATGTCTTATTTCTTTGTGTTTGTTTGTTTCACTTTCTTTCGTGACCTTATTTTACCCAGTACAAATTATTTTAGCTATTGCCTCAAACAGATTAGATGTATATGCATTTGAGATAAAAATCTGCTATACAATAAAGTACAATAAGTTGAAAGGCTCTAAGAAGAATAGCAAATCAATAAGCTTTTTGCCAAGTCATTGGTTTCACAGTTACTATTATTTTCACTGCCCGCCAAGTAAATTCCTTACTGCCAGCTACAAACTTAACCCCTTTGTTCCTTTTGCTAAATTCTCATGGAACTAATCCTGCTGTGAACAAGCCATCTAGAGTAACTATACATAAAAGCACAATAAAACACAAAGAGCTGATATGACAAAGCATTACATGTCAAGCTGGTGGCTTGAAGACTTTATGCCCTGGTACAAAGGATATACTTAGGCCTTTTACCTAAAATTGGCAACTCTGCATTTCTGTGTGTGTGATTACATCTCGCAGAATGAAATCTATATATAGTACGAAATTCCAGTATTCATCAATGGTGATATAGCAATATATATAGCATCATTCCATTACAGTGCAGTATCAAAAGTAACACAGCGTATAGAGTGCTACTGTTCTCTCTGGACAGTGCCAGAGCAACAGCTAAAGTGGACTCGAGACAGCTTCTGATATGTCTGTTTTAGTAATTACTTGTGTTCCAAATGGGAATGTCTTCTGCTGGATCTTTAGGACTCTTTATTGTGTTATCCAAGCCATTCAGAGGATTCTATGATACTCTGGTGGACCCATCCAACCCTGAGTGACCCTCCGTGTAAAGGTTAAATGTGATGGACTACTCTCTTTTAGGTATCTAAACATTATATATTTTAATAACAAAATAAAAAAAATCTTAAAAACTTGATTCATAGAGCTGATTTTAGTCTATAGATATATATTGAAGATATAGGGTTTCCACATTTTCTTTAAAACGTTTTGCACTGAAATATAAATGCAATTTTAACATTAATAATGAAATACCTATTTTTCACAAAGCTTCTGAGGCGTTTTCTCTTATAACTGTATGGGTGCTGTTATTCCTTCTAGAAATTTGTTGTACAATCTCTTCAGATGGTTAACCAAGACCAGTTTAAAGGGGTGGGTCTTTAAACACGCTTACTTTGTCACTAACGATTGAACAGTGTCAGACTGTCTAAGGACAGACGCCCCCAATTGACAGATTCAGTAACAAATTTCTAGTAGGAATAACAGAGAAATAGCACAACATACAGTTATAAGAGAAGACGCTTCAAAATTGTTATTTCACAAGGAACACAGTTATTAACTAAAACAGACATGTCAGGAATGGCCACATGTCCCCTTTAGGTTGACACTCCAAGCAAAGCTGAATATCCAGTTTTTGGCCAGGATGTGCATACCCACCCTAACCCTATTTTAATTTATTTGCCCTGCAAAGTATTTTACAAACCATCTTCAGTCCTGGCAATACTCAGAAGACCGTCTGGGAAACCTGTAAATGAAATCTAGGTGAATCAACAGCAAAGGTAATCAATGATATTAAAAAGGTAAAGAGGTTGTATGCTTAGGTTCAAATAACACAAGGGGGTTCCATGCTTAATATCCCTAATATCTCTATTACCTCAAAAGGGTTTTCTCACCATGCAGAGTCATAGACAGCTTCAGACTCACACTACTTGGTCAGGATGTGAGTTGTTCTATAAGGCCTCGTTCACATGGCTTATTTGGGCACGGATTTGGCGCCGTACTCCGCGGCCTGATTTGCGCTTCAGTACGGCGCCAATCCGTCCCTGTCCATTACGCGGTAAATTCCACAGCTCTCAAAAGAACAGGGATTCCGTCGCTACCATCTCCCCGCTCCGGGGCAAACCGCCGCGGGGGGAGAAAGATACATGCACATTATTTTACGGCGCTACGCGACCGTAAACAATGCATTGTCTATGGGGCCGGGAGCGGCTCCCCCGCCGCGCTCCGGCCCCGCCCCCGTCCCGCCCCATATTCACGGGGGATTTGTGAGCTCAATACCGCTCACAAATCCTCGGGAAAAAACCTAGTTAACGGGCCTAACATGATTATCATATTTAGATCCTCTATAACTAGATGAGGTGAAGCATGGAGGCTATGAACATTGTATCAAACAGCTTTATATTGGACCCGAGAATCTTTTTATTTACAGGCTGACTTATATGAAGGAAGGAGCCCTGTACGGGACTAAGAAAAAGTAGCTTGACATGTTACATCTAAACTTACCTTCCTTTTAGCAAGAAATCCCTTTGAAGAAATCCTTGTATGGATCTCAGGACTGAAGGATCTCTCCATTCAAGAACTGAGTGGTAGTCAACAATCATGACATGAATAGAAAATTTTCCACACAGCAAATAAGGGACTTTTCACAAATTTCCTGTGTATTACAAAAGGAAAACCTGCAAATTAGCACTATTTATGACAATGTGAAGAAGTCATGTCTGGTACCAAAGGATACAGGTGGTGGGACTGAGCTACTGCCCTCATTCAGTGGATGTTTCTGAAAGAAATCAAATAAATAACAGGGGGGCACGAATTATAAAGCATCTAAGAACAGCAATATAAAGGACACCGAACAGTTTTATAAATGATAGGGACTGAATTTTTCTTTTTATTTAGTATAAAAAGCAAAGAAAATAAAGGATTTGAAAACAGTGGATCTGGTTAAAACCTTAAAAGTAGATGAATAAAAATAGGTGAAGTGAATAACACTGATTATCTTGTGACAATGTCAGCTGTTAAGGGGTGGGATACATTAGGGTATCTTCACACAGCGTGTTGGACCTGATTTTGGATCCATTTTTAGATTTGTGTTTGGATCCGTGTTTCAGACCCTAAACGGACCACAAAAGGTATATATCTACTACCAGCTAGATGAATGGCCAGTATCCAGAAACCTCTGACTGATTAAAAACCACATGGAAAAAAGAGGTAATGTCTAAAATTATAACTTTTAATAAATAATAACCTAAAAATAACATAAATACCCACGCCCAAATAAAACTAAATCTACATACAATAATATAATAAATACAATCACCTCATTTTTCCAAGAGACCTCAAAACGTACCCAACACACAAATAAACAATGTGTAAGTGAGTAAAATAACATAGAGGCTATCAAAGATAAAACACACAACGGAGTACAACCAGATATCCCCTACGATATTAAAAGTGTCTTCCTGAATCTTCTTACAGATTCCGTACATACTTGTAACAAGTCAATACTGAACCGAGAAAAAAGCAGCAGACGCCCTAATTTAAGAACTATAGGGTGCGATACCTCTGCATCCAAAAACACAATCCAAAAAACACACTTACATGTATGGATGTCGAATTTAACACCGCGCATATTGGATGCGTTTTTCGGATCCAAAACAGATGCAAAAATGGATCCAACATGCTGTGTGAACATACCCTTAGGCAGCAAGTGAACAATCAGTCCCTGAAGTTGATGTGTTGAAAGCAGGAAAACTTAGCAAATGTAAGGCTCTAAGAATCTTTGAAAGTTTACTTGGCCTCCAAATTCCCAATATCCCAGACTAATTAAGTATTTGCAGGATATGCTGGTAAGCAAGTCTAATCCATCAAGACTGCATCTCCCAATTTACAGTACTTAAAGGATCTGCTGCTAACAATTTAGTTCCAGATAACACAAGACAACCTCAGAGGTCTTATGGAGTCCATGCCTCAATGAATCGTAGCTGTTTTGGTAACATCTGGTGGACTTACATAATCTTATGGCTGATTGGTGTATTTTACATACATTTAAATGCATAGACTCATTTCTGCACCACATCTGTTCTGTTACTAGGGTTCCTTGTGTCCACTAGCAGAAATTATTCTAAAGACTCACTCTACAACTATGCGAAACATGCACCTCCACTTTTAATTGCATCATGATTATGTTATTTTATTGCTTAGATAGGTCATATAATAAGATCAAATTCATGGTCTTTAGGAATTTGCTCCTAATGAATAGACGCTACTGTCAAATGATTGGCTCCATAGCCAGATCCAAATGGAAATGTCTTCTGCTGGAACTTTAGGACACTTTAATGTCTTATCCTAGCCATTCAGGGGATTCTATGATACTCTGGTGGACCCATCCAACCCTGCCCCTCCCTGTAAAGGTTGAATGTGATGGACTACACTCTTTTAGGTATCTAAACATTATATATTGTAATAACAAAATAAAAAAATCTTAAAAACTTGATTCATAGAGCTGATCTTAGTCTATAGATATATATTGAAGATATAGGAATTCCACATTTTCTTTAAAACGTTTTGCACTGAAATAAAAATACAATTTTAACATTAATAATGAAATACATATTTTTCACAAAGCTCCTGATTTAAATAGAGTCATGAAATTCCTTTTTTACAGCAAGCGTATACATTTCTATTGAAAGACCATTTTGACCTCAAACATAATGATGTGAAGTTGAGGTTAAAAAATGCTAAAACCAACCTTTCTGATAGTAATTTAGTATGCCAGAGGATGGTATTAAAGATTCTTTCACAATGTAATACAGTTAACAGTTTTAAACTCGTCAAAATAAAGTTGATACTGTGTTTGTGAGGATTAGCGCATAAGACAAAAAGCATTCCATGACAAGTGCTCCTTGAGGACCTCTATGGTTTCTTCTCTTTAAAGAAACACTGAATTGGTGTTTAAGATTCTCATTCTCTTAAAAATAGAAATAGAAAATAAAATAGCCTGAAAATTTAGCAGTCATAGATTTAATTTTATCATAGTTTCAAATTCTCCAAACAGGCATATGCCTTTACAAAAATTTGGTTCAAGTAACTCCAGCTATCTACAATACATAGACCAGGGATAATCAAAACCAGCCCACTGGTCAAAAAATCTGGTCTGTCATTGGTAATTATATAATGCCCTTGAATAACTGCTAGGCTGTGTGAAAGAAGGAAAAGTAATAGAAGAGAATTTGATATTAAACATTTGTATATAGTATGAAGTTTTACTTCTAGATTCAATGTTTAAACAAAACTTATAGGGGTTTTCCCGCTACAAAGATTATATCTGTAATCATGGGGACAGAAAAAATAAGCATTTTTGCAATTGGTTTGCATTACCTAAATCATTTAGTATAGAAGATATGAGCTAATCTGTGCGTGTCTAAAGCTATTTCTGCAGCAAGTGGTTGGGCCATGCTCCCTTTGCTGTGACTGGATGCCTGATATTTCATTTAGCCATGTTGCGACTCGCCCCCTGGATGGGACTGCTGTGATTGGCTGTCTGCACGCTCTTCCCTATGAGCTTTGTAAAATGAAAATGGCGGCTGTCTGTGTTCTCATTCTCAGTTCTTTCACGGCACCCTGAGCTTTGCAATCATGGCTGCATGAGCTCCTCTATGCCCCTTCTCCCAGTGATAGTTTTATGTGAAGGATCTGGGCAATTACTGAGTCTCTAGCTGCTAGATTTACTTCCGCCCCACCCCCGCAACCATATAACGCAGAGGGAGTGTAACAAGCCTGCAATACCTCCTGCAGATGGGTCATTTTCGTCAGCCGGGAGAGCTGGCACCTCCCTCCACAAGCTCCTTGTAAAAAGAACACCTATATTGGTGAGCAGTTTTACATACAGCCTGAACTGATGAAACAAATGTGAGAAATGCACTCTGCTCCCCCATCTGTTATCAAGCAAGAGGTAGGAGTGCATGTCTCACATTTGTTTAATTAGTTCAGTCTGTATGTATAACTAATTACACCAATACAGGTGTTCTGGTTACAAGGAGCTTGTGGAGGGAGGTGACAGCTTTGCAGACATGAGAAATGACCGTTGCAGGAGGGCTGCAGAGCTGTGACATCCTCACCCTTCCACTGCTCACACAGAATGATTATGTCACCACTCCTTAGTGAGGGAAGACCCACCTACTGGGAGGAGAGACACGCACCTGGATGTGAAGCTGTAAGAAAGAGAGAAAGCTTAAGATGCCCACGAAAGCCTGTAATGAGAAAACCCCTTTAAGTTTGTTTCCTTATGAAAGGGTTCAACATTATATCTGATGAAAAAGAAAAACTTTATTAACTGTAAACATTTTTTCAATAACTATCAAGGTTGGCACACGATTTTGTCCAAGTTTTAAATGAGACATTTGAGTTTGTATTTGAGTTTGACACCCCTGACTTAGACTGAGATTTTCCAACCTTAGTAAATTTAGGCCTTAGTGTTACCCCAGTTTTGTAAGGATATTATTAAAGATATATATTCACTGTCAGGGCTAAGCTGTGCACAGACTGCAGACAGGCGCAACAGCTGATGGTGACGCTCCCTCCCTATACACTTGGCTGCTTGACAGATCTGTGAGTGACAGGCCCCCGAGCCACTCCGACAGGGGGCGAGTGCACAGCCAATGGAGGCCCCGGAGGCCGCTCCAATCAGCTGCAAACGGCGGTATCCCAGGAATCCCATTTAAACACCCTAAAGCTGACTGCCGCGCCTGTTGATAATCCGTGCTACCTCGTGTTTCCTGGTTTCAGAATTTGTTTTTGCTTACCTGTGTACCTGACCTCGGCTTGTTCTCCTGACCCCGCTGTCTCCTGATTTGTGCTTCGCTTTTCGTTTTGGCTCTTGACCCTCGCTTGTTTACGTTTATTCCCTCTGGTTCTGTTTTTGAGCTTTGCGTTCCTATTTGATATTTTACCGGACTGTCCTGCTATTCTTCCTTCGACTGCCCCATCACTTAGCAGAGCAGACCTGGTCGCCCACGTACCTCTGTCGCCTAGGCAGTACGACAAGTAGGCAGGGAACAGGGCAGGGTACCAGTTAGGGCTCACTGCACCTCCCTTGACGTGACATTTACATAAGCATTTCAATATTATATAAATTTGGATATGGCCTGAGGTGCACAGGAACATAATGCATTTTTTGCAGCAATAATTGGGCACAGCCTGCTGTAAAGGTGGTTTCCCCGTTAAATATATAACATATCGGTGCCCTGTAGTGGTGAAAAAGCTGAAAGGCCTTTGACATCCCCTTACCAGGAGAAATTAGGACTGAAGCTAGTCAGAACATAACACTGTCGGCCGACTTCCATCACCAGTAGCCAATAGACCATACCCCCCCCCATTCAATCAATGAGTTTCAATAACTTGGAGTGAAGTAGTAGTAGATGACAACCTCACGTCTGTAGCTAAACACTCAAACAGTGCAAGACTGGGGTGCTGTAGCAATATGTTATATGCTGTATGGCCCCTACGGGTCTCACTCACTATTTGTATATGTGGACTACAGTGACATTGCAACTTGTTGGTTTAGTGCTCAGGGTCCTGATCAGACACATGGGTAATGGCAGCTAACACCTCATGCAATAAAGTTCCTGAAGAAATCCTCTGAGTGTGATCCATCATAAGCAACAACCAACAGAACATGGTAGCAGCTAGGCACAGAACCATTTAAGAACACACCTGCAAATCCTCTGCACTTGTGTGAGACTGGAACTGTACAGAGACTCAACAGCAACTGTAAGTACAGATACCCTGTTGATTCTTGAGGCTCACCAGTAAAGTTGATTATTGGGCCTATTCTAAAGCTACTGTACATGATTGCACATACTGGTATGAGGGGTTGTACTTTTGTTGGGTTGTTAACAGTAGTGGGTTGCCATGGGAAACCAGGGAGTAGGGTGACCTGGTTATGACAAGGGAACAGTTAATTTCAGGCGGGCAGTTTGGGCCTGTGTATGTAGTACAAGATGGCAAAGGAAAGGAGAACCCTCGGTTAGTTACGTGTGTGGTGTGCTGAAGCCTGCTGGTACCAGGACATGAGCGCACTGTATGTATTGAAACAGCTGCTAAGAATGAGAGTAAAAACCTCATCAATCCCAAAACAGTTGTCGTGTCAACGGATTATTGCCAGTGTATCACACGTCTCAAACACTGCGCTTCTCCCCACAATCCAAAAGAACTCTTAAGGGTGGTTGCCACAAGCAATGGGAGGATACAGCTGGGGTGCCGCCATTACACCACCCTGTCTGTTATACTGCACATGACTTTATCTTTCTGTCTCTCTTTCTCTTGTTTTCTCCATGAAGTAGTAGTAGAGGACAACCTTGAGTATATGGCCTATGTAGTAGCTGAACACTCAAACAGTGCCAGACTGGGGTTTGAGGGGACTGTAAAAAGATGTGTGGCCTGTACAAATGGGGTGTGATTTGTGAAAAGGGCACATGAATCTCACTGAAGACAATTTTCATAAGTTGGCAAGTATGATAGTGTATGTGGTGATGAGCTAAATATTGACTGGTTATCCAAGTTTTATGCAAATGATACTGGAATGCAAAAAAAGGGCTAACTCTTTGAGTGCAGACTTAGACTGGCCCACAACAGAGCAGGGGAAACCCCTGGTGGGCCCCTGAGCAAGGTGGACCACTGAGAATAGCAGGCCTGGGTCTGCTTTTCAGGGAGAAAGGAAAAGAAAGAGAGGCAGAAAGAAAGAGTCATGTTCAATCATGTATATTTAATTTGTAAAAGGGGCCCAAAAAATCAACTCCACTGGGTAGTCCCACGAGTCAACTCCACTGGTGGGCCCAAAGAATAAACTGTACTAGTGGGCCCCAAAAATCAACTCCATTAGTGGTCCCCAAGAATCAACTCCACTGGTGGGCCCCAAGAATCAACTCCACTGTTGGACACCAAAATCCAACTCCCCGGTTTGGCCCCCAAAGAGTCCCCTCATATCCATAAATCATAGTTGCCACTTAAAAAACCATTTTTAAATAAAACCCGTTTGCCCAAACCCTTTCCCACCCCAGTTGGGGGAAAAAAAGGGTTAACCTTCTTTTTGAAAAATTGGACGAGGGAAAGGCCTGCAACGTAAAGAAAAAAGGTGTGAAAAAAATTCTTCCAGCCATGGGGGAAAGTTCTAGAGAAACTGCCATAGAGAATAAGACAAACGCTTACCCTTTTTTGGGGATGGAAATCTTGGAAATAAACAGCAACAGCTTGTAGTAATAGAACCACTTAATTTACAATCACGGGGTTTGGGTTTATCCAGAGGGACCGAGAAAATTAAAACCATATGAACGACGAACTAGAAAAAGGGTTTTTTAAACCCCGCAAATTTTGGGCTTTCATTTAACCCTTGACAAAACGAAGAAGATTGTTTAGTTAAGACTGCCGGGTTTTTGACGTTGGAAAAGGCCCAACTGAGCTTAACGTAAATTGAAGCGAGACTTTTATCTTTTTTATAGTCCTTTTTTTAAATCCGAAAACTTCAAAATAACTTCTGTAATGAGGGATGGAACAGAGGCAATGGGTCGCGTGTGGGGGGGCGGATCTGGATGGGGGAGGAAAGAAATGGGGTTTAGGGGGAATATGTGAAAAAGGAAGACACTGGTAAAGGCCCAACTTGGACCCCAAGGAACAAGGACACTGTCACATTTCCCCTTTAAAAAGAAGTTTATTTTTTAACAAATTTTTCCCTAAAATTTAATGGTATTGGGAAGGTCACTGCAACTTAAAACATCCATAAGATATGTATCTTGCCACTTTGTCTTTTTTGTCATTGTTTTTAAAAAGGGGATTTTCCGCAAAAAAAAACACTGTATTTGCTGTATCTTGATTTATATGTCAAAATATTGTTATACATATTTTGTCTTTTGTCAGTCCAAATAAAGACATTTAAAAAAAAACAGTTAAATAAAGAGCCATTTGTTTCCTTTTCATGGAGCGTGTAATTTTTTTTATTTGGGGGCCCAAGCTGATTTTTATTTAATGGGTGCCTTTTTGATAAACTTTCACCCTTTTTTTTGGGGGAGGGGTTTTTTTTTTTGCTTTTGCAGTGTTCAATGTACAGATAAAAAAAAAACAGAAAATTTTAAACAAATTTAAAAAATTTTTAAAAGGGGGGTGACACCTATTATGTCTATTTTTTATTTTTTTTTTTTTTTTTTTTTTACAAAATAAAGTTTTTTTCTTGGGGAAACAAAAAATTTTTTTTTCCAAAAACAAGATGTAAAAAGGGGGGCCGGGCGTCAGCCAAGTAATTCTGCTCCTTCATTCTAGCGTTTTGCATGGGTCTCAAGACCCTGACCCCACCAATCAAAATTTTGACTTGTATTAAAAAAAAAATGCTCAAGAAAAAAAGAACCCCTTTTTAAAAAGGTTTTTTCCCCAGGGACAGCCTTTTGGTTTTTTATCACAGGTAATAAAATCTACCTATAAAAATAGTCAGTGTATGTGAAATATGAAAAAACTGTCACCTATACAACAGCATCACTCTGCTTCATGTCAAAAGGGGAAAAAATTTCCCAATTTAAATGCCCCAACAAGGGTCAAAAGGGCATGAAACAAAACAATGATTTTTACATTTGCTTCAAGGGTTTTCTGAATCAAACTCAGGTTTGGGTAACAAAAACAAATCTAAGCGTGACTATAACCATCCGCAATGTAATCACTGCTATGATACTACGACATTAGTCTGCGCAGGGTTTCCTTCACTTTTTTTCTGTGCTAATTGAAAATTTTCCCTATTTCCTTTTTTAACTGTTCCCTCCCTTTAAATCAAAGGAAAACATTAAAAATGACCCCACTAGCCCACATGTGACAAACATGAGCCACTGTATGGTATAGAGTCTGGTACACTATCAGGATACTAACATGGGGTATTAGTGAAAGAGGCACCAATCAAGTTATTACAAAGGTGGTTATTACTTTTCAATAAAAGGGAAACAAATACGCTTATTTTGTGGGGTGGGAAAAGGTTTCTTTAACACTTTTTTTCTGAACATTTTTCATTATGTCAACACAATAAATTAAACATTCCTATCTAGGAACAATATTCAGACACGTTTATTGAAAAATGTTATTTTTCTTTTTGGTATCTTTCAGTTTCTCTTTTCTTCTCCATCCAGACCATTATGGTGTCTTCTGCCAACAATGATCTGCCTCTGTGAGGTTTGATGTCCAGACATCTTTGGATTATCCCCTTTCAGCTTCCCCAACTGTTCCCTACCTCCACACAAACTTCTCAACCTACTGCTAGCCTCAGTGCTGAGGATGCTGCTGCCCCATTGCTGTACCTGCTGTACTTTAGATATAAATTACACTGCCCACATATAGTGTCCATAAAAATAAAGCCAAACACCTAATGCCTCAAATTGTGCCTCAAAACCAAAATTTTTCCCGTACAATAAAAAATAAACCCCCGCAGTAGTAATAATAAATTTGGGGTTCCCCCCACAGTATATCAACCAGTTGGGCTCAACACACTAATAATGCCCCTTGTGATAAATGTTGCTTTTCATGAAGATGATACCTCCCAGCTGTTCTGCACTTCAGTCTATTCTCTCCCAAGGAGTCTCACTATAATGACCCTAAAAACAAAAGGCTCGTTCTAAAGCACAAAGGGTGATGCTGCCTATCCCACCCTTCCCCTTTCCCACAGAACTCCTTTTAATTTTGCCCTTCTCTTTGCATAACCTGCGACCATAGGCCCCCCCCCTCTCATATTACCCGCTGGGTTTTTGGCCCTGCTCATGTAACGTTTTCCCTTAGCCTCCTCTCATATAGACTGCTGCTAATGGCCCCATCTCATATCAACTGCTGCTCATATCCTTCTCTCATATAGACTGCTGCTCATATCCCCATCTCATATAGACTGCTGCTCATATCCACCCTCTCATATAAAAATTTATATCATAACCCCCCTCAAATAGACCCGCTGTTTTATGGCCCCCCTCATATAACTTTCCCCATATTCCCCCCCTCATACAGACCTCAGCTCGTATCCCCCTCTCTAAAGAATTTTGTTCAATTTTCCCCCCCTCCAATAGACCGCTGCTCATGGGGCCCTCTCTCATACAGACTTTAGCCCCATAACCCCCCCCGTTTTTATAGACCTGCTCTATCCCCTTTTTCCCTTTTAGACTGCTGCTCATGGCCCCATCTCATACAGACTTCAGCTCATATCCCCCTTTCATATAGACTGCTGCTCATATCCCCATCTCATATAGACCACTCCCTATCCCCCTCTCATATAGACTGCTGTTCATGGCCCCCTCTCATATAGACCCGCTGCTCAAACCCCCCCCTCCCCGGCCTTCGTGCATTATAAACTACTTTCCCAAACCTTCAATCCTCTTATTTCAATATGAGAAGTTGAAACATCACCTTTTACAATTCTTAATCATTCCTTCCCACTGCTCTAGTACTAATGAATCACATAATTTTGACCTCTAAAAGGACCCTTCCCCATGTTGACATCACTATACCAGGCCAGTAGTGGCTCCCTCTCAAAAGGCCCGTAGGGCCCCAAAGAAAATTTTAGTTACCCCTTTTTAAAGGGTAGAAAATAAAAGCACAAAGGGCCTCATTCATGAAAACTGTCTAACGTAAGACTGTCCTTGTTTTCCCATAAAAAACCAATCAAGCCTTTGCAACCCAAACAAGCTCATAGGAACCAATCAGACTCATAACAACCAATCAAGAGCGCGGTTTTTTATTTTTTTTTAGACAGGGAAAATAAATTAAAGCTTTCCCCTCTGAAATTTGGTTTTTCTAAGGGCAAAAAGGGGAAAATTTTTACGCTTTGGGCAGCTTTGATAAATTAGGCCCCAAATTTTCAAATCAAAAGGGGGGGAGATAGGTGGGAAAAATGTGAACACTTATGGCAAAACAAAAAGCGATCAAGGGGAAATTTTCCGCCTTTTTATTTGTGTACTTTCTAGCAAAAACATCATTTTACAATAATAAAAGGGAAAAAACTAATTTGAAAATAATTTAAACATGTTTGTTAAATACATATTTTTGGGTTTTTTTAATTTCCGAAAAAGGGCTCCAATACGTATTTAAAAAAAATTTTTAAGTGTGATTACATTTTATTTAAAGAGAACCTGTTCCACACAGTTTATGCCCCCCGGGCTGAGGACAGTACAAGCTAGTTTCAGCCCCTGCTTTTTCCCACGCTGTCCCCCTTATTCGTAAGATTTTTGTTTTTTGGGCTATTTTACACGGCAAAAACGGGACGTTTTTTCCCCCCCTTTTTTTCGCCCGTACTGCCAAAAAAACGGGGCGAGATACGTCCCAGTCATTACGGGAAACCCCATTCTATAGAGAACTATGGATTCCGTCTCCTCTCCCCCGCTCGCACAATACAACAGCAGGGGGAAAAAGTACATGTCAATTACAACCGCGAATGCCCGCAGTAAGAATTCCCATGGGGCCGGGGAGCTGCGGGCCCCCCCCGCCGTGGGACTTGCGCGGCTCCCCAAAAATCCGCTAACGCGGGGCCGTAATTACGCCCCGCAATTACACTGTGTAAACATAGCCTTAGAGTATTAGTGCTCAAATCCAAAAAAAAGGTTATTTTTTTCAAACCCTGCCCACCTGAGGCTAGCCCCGCCCTCTTCAACTGATAAACATATAACTTTGAATAGGTACAAACATGTGAATAACTGTCAGTGGGCGGGGCTAGCTTTTGGTGGGTGGGGCTAACACCTGCTCATGAATAAGATTTGAGCATTAAATGCTCTAAAACTACAGCATCTTACAGAATAAGAGACGCAGCGCTGGAAACAGCAGTTTCGACACTAGCCTGTGCTGTCCTCAGCAAGGGGGTGCATAAACTATATGACAGGTTCTCTTTAACTATCCAATGTCACATTAGACAATGTCATAGACACATTATTATGATCACCAGCTAATATCCAAAGTAACTTTCATATGCAGCCTGGACAGCAGCAAGACAGGCTGAGAGTGACTCAGTAATGTCCTGCGGTGCATCCCACAGCTACTGTAGGGTGCATGGGTGAGGATCCATAGAGCTAACACGATATCAATGTGGTCCCACGAATGTGCAATTAATTTCCAGTCGAGGGAATTAGGGACTATGTGTAAGCCTTGTTCATGCTCTTCCAACCAATGTTGGAGATTTCTATACATGTGACATGTTGCATTGTCTTGCTGGAAGATTCCATCTGCTCCAGGGAAGATAACCAGTATGTATGGGTATATGTGATCTGCAAGAATAGTACATATCACATTTATGAGTGGACCCAAAAAAATGTCACAAAACATTCCCCAGAACATAACGCTGACACCACAAGCTTCTGTTTTTCCAGCAATGGTTGCAAAGTGTTTGTCTTCTGATGTTTCATGCTTTTCATGCCTGACACACCAACGTCCATTCATTTGATAAAGCAAAAAATGTGACTCATTAGAGAAGACAACCATTTGCCAATCAGCGGAGGTCCAATTCTGGTACTGCTGTGAAAACTGAAGCCTTTTTTGTCTATACTATTTCATTAGCAGAAGTGCAGTGATATCCATCCACTTTAAAGCCCCATAAATAATAGGATGTGGTAAGCTGTTGTTTTAGACACACGTTTGGTAGCCCCCTGGTTTATTTTAGCAGTGAGCTCCCTCAATGTTATGTGTTATTTCGCCCTTGCACACCTTTGTAGTCAATGTTCTCCTCTCACTTCAATTAGCAGTTTCCAACGTTGCTTATTCACAATGTCAAAAGTTTACATACATTCCATTAGTATTTGGTAGCATTGCCCTTAAGCTGTATGACTTGGGTCAAACGTTTCGATATCCTTCCACAAGCTTCTCACAATAGTTGGTAGGAATTTTGGCCCATTCCTCCTGACAGAACTGGTGTAACTGAGCCATGTTTGTAGGTCGCCTTGCTTGCACCTGCCTTTTCAGCTTTGCCCATAAATTTTCAATAGGATTGAAATCAGGGCTTTGTGATGGCCACTCCAAAACATTGACTTGGTTACCCTTAAGCCACTTTGTATCCAGTTTGGCAGTAGGCTTTGTGTCATTGTCCATTTGGAAGACCAATTTCCGCCCAAGCTTTAACTTACTGGCTGATGTCTTGAGATGTTGCTTCAGTATTGCCACATAATCTTCTTTCCTCATGATGCCATCTATTCTGTGAAGTGCACCAGTCCTTCCTGCAGCAAAACAACCCAACAACATGATGCTACCATCCCCGTGTTTCACAGTTGAGATGATGTTCTTTGGCTTCCAAGCTTCTCACTTTTTCCTCCAAACGTAACAATGGTCATTATGGCCAAACAGTTCAATTTTAGTTTTCTCAGACCACAGGACATGTCACCAAAAATGTAGGTTTTTGTTCCTGTGCGCATTTGTAAACATTAATCTGGCTTTTATATGTTTCTTTTGAAGTAATGGCTTCTTCCTGAGAGAGAAGCCTTTTAGCCCATGTTGATACAGTACTCGTTTTTAATGACACAATCTTATCAGCTTCTTCCAGCATCTTCAAAAAGTCTTTTGCTTTTGTTCTTGGGTTGATATGCACATGTTGGACCAAAGCAGGTTCATCTCTGACACACAGAACCCATCTCCTTCCTGAGCAGTATGATGGCTGGACATTCCCATCTTGTTTGTACTTGCGTATAATTGTTTGTACAGATGAACGAGGCACCTTCAGGTATCTGGAAATTGCACCCAAGGATGATCCAGACTTGTGCAAGTCTGCACAATTCTCTGATATCTTGGCTGATTTCTTTAGACTTCCCCATGATGTTACACACAGAAGCAGTGTGTTTCTGGTTTGCTTTAAAATACATCCACAGGTATGGCTCTAATTAACTCAGATGTTGCCAATAAACCTATCAGAAGCTTGCAAAGACATGACATCATCATATGAACTGTCCCAAAAATTGTTTAAAGGCACAGTAATCCTAGTGTGTGTAAACTATTGACTTTGCAGAAAGTAATAAAAAAGACCTTAAAATATTCTATCTCTCTCTCTCTCATTATTCTGGCATTTGGCAAATAGAAATAATTTTGGTTCCTAATTGACCTAAAAAAGGAAAGGTTTATTCAGATTATTTCATGTAAGATAGTGAGAAAAACATGCATATGTGTCTTTTTATATAGTGTATATAACCTTCTGGTTTCAACTGTATCTATTTGTCGCACATCTATCTTTCATACCTATCTATCTGTCTATCTATCTATCCAGCTCATATCTGTCTATCTATCTAGCTATCTATCTATCTCTCTGCAGTATCTCATATGTATCTATTTTTCAGTACATGCGGTAATTGTACACAGTCTCATCTTGACTTAGACTGCTCTTTATATCATATGAATGATTTTTTTAAATGATTATTTAGTAAGTAAAGTTACATGTTTTTGATCTTTCTATATTTATTGTACTGCTGTCTAGTTCATTAATATGCGAGTGCTTTTCTTTTTAGCATAAATGCTAAATTTATGGCCTTTCTACAGATCTAAACCTGATAATATTCATAAGGAGAATCCAAGCTTAAAAGATTATTATTACTAAGTGATATGATTATCAGATTCTTCGGGGTGAAATGAGCAAGGAGATTGGCATCGAGAATATTAACAAATCCTAAATGATGCATGTGCTTTTCTGATATGTAAATTGAAAAGTAATAAACTCAAAAGTTTTCTCTTATTATTTATGTCATCCACCTGGAAGCAGAGCTACTGTACTTATAGACCAGTGTTTCTCAACTCCAGTCCTCAAGACCCACCAAGATGCCTAGTTTTCAGGATTTCCTCAGTATTGCACAGGTGATGTAATTATTGTCCATGCATTCTGTTGGAGATCCTGACACAGGTGATATAATTATTGTCAGTGCAATCTGTGGGAGATCCTGAAAACATGACCTGTTGGGGGGTCTTGAGGACTGGAGTTGAGAAACACTGTTATAGACTATGTCGGTGCATGTCCTCCCTCTTAACTCCTTAACGACCGCCCACCGCCTTTTGACGGCGGGCATTTCAGGTCGTTCGTCTTCAGCGACGTATTTTGACAGCGCCACAGCTGTGCTAGGATCGGGGCTGTGTAGTACAGAGCATCCCCTGCGAGCACCGGGGAGCGGAGGAAACCTCTGCAACCTGGTGCTTTAACCCTGTGATTGCGGCGGCGCGTTACCGCAGCGCAATCAAAGGGATCCCCTGCTCTGTCGGGTGATCGGAAAACCCGGTCACCCGACAGAGCTCGGGGAACGGCTGCTCAGTCAGCTCTGAGGACCTAGAGTGGCCCTAGAGCTGTCTGTGTATCCAGCCAGTGACCAGGATGCACTGTGTGCTGTCCTGATCACTGCCTGTGTCAAAGTGACACAGATTATAATGTATTAGCATATATGAATATGCTAATACATTACTAAGTGTGTTAATAAAAAAAAAAAAAAAATGTAACACAGTTCTCCCTTCATGGGATTCCCAAACAAAAAGTAAAAAAATAATAAAATAAAAAATAATAAAATAAAACAAATATTTACTAAAAAATAATTGTGCATAAATTACACACAAAAAAAAACCTACACATATTAGGTATCCACAAGACCGCAATTACCTGTAGAATTAATCTAACATGTTATTAAGTGTGAAAAAAAAAATTTAAAATAAAAAAAAATACTGCAATTATTTCTAAGTGAACTTAACCTATTCCCCCATAAAGTACAACTCGTCTCGAATAAAACGAGGCCTCACACAACGCGTATTTAAAAAATAAAAAAGTTACAACTTTTGAAAACGCAAGGGGGCCCAAAAAATAAAAAAAATGTTTCTGGTAAAATTAACTACTTTTCAGGCCCGGGGACAAGGGGTTAAACACCATTTTACAATTCACAAATACAAACAATTAAAACTTGAGCAGGTTTGCAACTAAATGGCTTTACATATCTGGAGTGCCAACCTGTGCTATAGCCCAGAGCTGCAATTACACTTCTGCAAGATGTTTTATGATTCTTTAGTGTCTACAGAGATCTTTGTCCTATGATTTACATTCTAGACGGTATCGACTTTAGAATAAACAAATTTTCCCATTGTATGTTGCTTAGCTAAGCTGCAAAGAGACATACAGGCTTGGTGACTTTCCGGGGTAAATGAAAAATTGGGGACTTAAAATGGATTTGTACAAAGCTTAAAAATAAGGGTTTGTGGATTATTTTAGTTCAATGAAGATTGGGTTTTTAAGGTGCCCTGGGTCATATTTTCCATTGCAGGAAACTCCAAGTCGCTACCTTTTCAGCGAGTTTTTAGGAATGCTTTTTGCAGATGTCCAAAACACAATACAGAAGAAGCAAGCAATTAATGTAGTCAGACAGGTATATGGTCGGGGCAGGTGGAGATCTTCAGTATGAGGTCCAAGGGCAGGCAGGATACAAGAAGTGTTTTCAGGATAGCTAAGTTCAGAACCAGAAGGTGCAATCCAATGGATACACTAGCAGATGCCAAACTACACCTAAAGTCAAGCCAGGGCTAAAGTGGACGTTTTGCTTTAAATAGTCAATAGGGTGCGGCCATAGTTAGAGGAGAATATTTGCAATACACATTGGCTCCTTAAATCCTCCTGTACAGAGGGGCAACAGACTACACAGAAGCAGCACAAAGTCCCTGGCGGAGCTGCATGAAAGCAAAGCAAGAGTTGCAGACAGGCAAGCAGACACTGGGTATCCTCTGGAATGAGATGGTTCCCGACTCATAAACAGGATGTCATTTAAGACCACAACAGAGTAAAAAATCAATATTGTAGGTACTAAGTTACCCAACTTTTCACACTTCTGTAGACTAAGTAAAGAAGGTTGCTTTAGTGATTTGATGTGAATTTATTAAGGGTGCACACCTTTTCAACTTTCTGACTGCCAGAATCAAATACAGTTGAGCCAAAAGGTTTGCCATTTTTCACTTAGTTTTTCTAAAAAGCTGTGGCCCTATCCACATCTCCAGAATGATTACACCCATTTACATGCCAATTTTAAAATCTTTGCAAATCTTATTTTAAATGTGTTGCACAACACTCTTTGTGCTAAAAACTGACCAAGGTCTATCTATAAGAGTTGGACATACTCTTTAAGCAACTGGATAAACCCTGGCTCACATGTTTTTCAGCTAACTAGATATTGAAAGGTATCCGTACCCTGACATATATGACAACAGGTCCACAGACATTAAAGGGTTTTTCTCATCATAATGATTTGCTTTTAACATGTAGGGAAAGATAAATGAAAATTATTACCAAACACTTTCATTTTGATTTTTTGCTTTGTCAGGAGGGGGGAAGAAGATTTTATGTCCCCCTTGTGTACACAAGTTTATCTTGGTTACTAATCACCTCTCCCCCCTCTCTTCTTTTCTGATTGACCAAGCTGCAGTCATCAATTTGACCATGTGAGTTTAAATCTTGCCAAATCTTTTTTAACACAGAAGCTTTGTTTATCTAAGTAAATTGCAAGTGTAAATGTTAGCGCTCTGTAGCTTTGTGCACTATAGGTTATAAATCTCTTGCAGTCATGCCAGTGTAACAGGAATAACTAGGAACAGCAGAGCTAATATGCCAAACACTGAAGACCCCCCCACCCAGGAAGTGTTAAATCGAAACCCTTCCCCGTGGCCTGTGAAAAAGTATGGTGAGTACACCCCTTTAATAGAACAGATGTAGGTCTATTTGGACTGTGTTTGCTTTATTTGCCGATGGTAAATGCTTTTTCTGTGGGACACAAAAGCATAGGAGACTATTTTTTTGTCCTGTAGAAAAAGAATATACCATCGTTAAGTAGAGCAAATGTAGACCAAATAGAACTATGTTACTTCTATTAATATCGATACCCATCTTAACAGCATTAAGAGGGTTTTATTGTTTTATCATTTGACAGCCATTTATAAGCTTTTAAGCAAGCTTTGAAACGGAGGGGAGTGTTTCTTCACTCTCTGCAGACACGCCCCAAGCTTGCAGGTAAGGATTCATTCTGTGTGAGCTGGGGGAAGGCAGAAGTTCTCAGCTAAACAAACAGCCCGTTCTCCTAAACCATAGCACTCTACTTATGTTAACCAAGAACTGATTTTTGGTCCCCCTCCTTTTGAACTATGATCTTTGTAACAAGAAAACCTCTTTAAGGGTTCTTGGGGGGAAAACACATTTGGCCCGGGAAAAGGCACTGCAAGGGGGGAAATTTTTTTTTGTTAAGAGTAGATACCCATCTGTACTAAGACCACCTTGCTGTTGGTGGATGGGCCCTTCCAGTTTTTCAGCATATAAACTGAAAAATCTAGATGATATAAAAAGAACAAGTAATCTTATCACAGCTTCATACAAAATCATTTCCCCGTAAGTCAGAGAGTGGAAAAAAAGGCAGGTAAATCTTTTAAAAAAAAATCCAAAAAAAATTGTCAAAAACTGTTCCCGAAAAAGTAAAAATCTCTAAAATATTTTCTTTCCCCCCGTTAAAATAAAAACAAGTCAAGAGCAGACTTATGCATCACCAGGGTCTTAGTCAAGCGTTTCGTGCTTTTTGATTGCCCGTTTTTTTCTGCAAATTTTTTCCCAAAAATTCTGGTCCACCAAAATGGGCTCTACCCAAATCTGCAGCACTGCCTGAGATTTTATATTTTCAAGATTAGTGACAAAGGGGATGATGTTCCTCATTAAGTAGAAACACCATGAAGGTGTGTGGAGACTTACAAGACATGGATGCTTTACTAAAATTTATATATATTCAAATAAGCTCAAGTGAAGAAAGCAAGGACTCCAGCACCACATATTGGAATTAGTATTCCTTTACATACAACTAACCTAAGAGCCTCAAAATATGATTTAAAGTTTAAAGCCTAGCCTTTACCTATCTACAGACAACTGTTTCAGGGTGTTTGCCCCTCTTCACTTCCGTCTGCCTGCGTGAGAAGCTTTAGACCAAACCCAAAAGTCCTAGTTCTCATTAAAGAGAAGCAGCAAGAAGGTGTGTGGAGAGTTACAAGCCATGAAGGCTCCACCTAATGCTTTTTGGATTACTTGGAAGATCTTCCAACATAGAAAATAATGTGTCTATAGGCTTTAGTGGACAAACATATGCTAAATTGGCCATGATATATTGGGATAACACAACCCCACGACTCTATTAAAAAGTTGTCAACACAACTTTATAAAAGAAAACTTTATGTCATGCATTTTAGTTTTTTTGTTTTCCTTTTGGCAGTCTATAGTAGATATATAGCATGCAGTTGAATATCTTTGTAGATTCTTTAGACATATATAGACAAACCTATAGACAAACTAGTGTCTTCCTAATAATTATGCCTTGATGTCTGCCTTCATTAGTTCCACTGTGGTCGCAATCACAATTCAATTCGGTTCATTGACTACTTCCATTGTGTAACAGATCACAGAAAACTGGCTGAAAACATTTTTTTTTAAAAAAAAGAGTGTGAGGTGTAATTTTTTGCATAATTTGGAGCCAGAAATTGATTCAGCATGAAGGAAAATGAAGTCCTTCCTGAATGTTTCTCATTCTTATTTGCATCTATTCCTGGTTTTTTTTGCCCAAAAAGTCACAAAAACTGAATGTGTGATTGCAGCCCAACTAGACTCTATTCACACTTGCTTTGTTGCTTCCATTACAGATTTCCCTTTGCTCACCGCCATCTACTTCCATTCACAATAAATGACATCTCATTGGGTTCTTTACAAAAACTATTAATCCAAGTGGTAATAATTCATGTTTTCAATGCTTGCAGTACTTAAAAGATTTATCACTGTATATAACGAAAGGCTCTTAAGGATGTAAAGTTGATGACTGAAACTATTGTGAGAGGTTCTTTACTTGCAGTATAAACCCTGTTGCTATTCTGCTAGATGGATGTGCTGGAAAGGTGCCACGTTACAGCAGAAATACACAACCATAACTATGTGGTTTGTTCCCTTTAAGACAAACCTGGACATTTTTATTGCACTTGTTGATTGTATATATACTGTAGGGTTGTGCAATTGTGACCTTATGCACCTTATACAATATGTATGAGCCCCTTGTGTACTAAAATGACGTGGGCTGGCAGATCGCAGTACACAGGGTAAGGACCGTTATACAGGGAAGGAAATAATTGATTCCTTGATATCCAAAATAAAATACAGAAAATCACATTGTATAAATTCTATAAATTTATTTGCATTTTGCAGTGAGAAATAAGTATTTGATCCCTCTGGCAGACAAGACTTAATACTTGGTGACAAAACCCTTGTTGGCAAGCACAGCAGTCAGACGTTTTTTGTAGTTGATGATGAGGTTTAAGTACATGTCAGGAGGAATTTTGGTCCACTCCTCTTTGCACATCATCTCTAAATCATTAAGATTTTGAGGCTGTCGCTTGGCAACTCGGAGCTTCAACTCCTTAAGTTTTCTATGGGATTAAGGTCTGGAGACTGTGTTTACCACTCCATGAATTTCTTTTTGAGCCACTCCTTTGTTGCCTTGGCTATATGTTTTGGGTCATTGTCTTGCTGAAAGACCCAGCCACGACCCATTTTTAATGTCCTGGCGGAGGGAAGGAGGTTGTCACTCAGGTACCTGGCTCCATCCATTCTCCCATTGATGCGGTGAAGTAGTCCTATGCCCTTGGTAGAGAAACACCCCCAAAACATTATGGGCGACATATATGAATGGGGCTGCGCCAGAAGTTTGGCGTCTTTTCAGCCTGAGATCTAGCACCGCCCCATTTGATATATTTTTAAAACGCCCACATGCCAATATAAGGCATATTACAGAGCACTCGCGGCACTTTGTAATGCGCCTGATTTCAGGAGGTGTGCTGGAAGCGATTTATAGCTTCAGTAAGGCAAATCTAGGTGAATTACTGCTGGAACAGGTAAACCACTAGAATGCGCCTGATTTATGACCTGCAGTAAACAGGGTAAATAAATTCAGATGCATTCTACACTATTATAATGCGCAATTAAATTGCCGTCTAAGCGCCAAAAATCATACATGTCGCCCAATGTTTCCACCTCCATGCTTTACAGTGGGGACAGTGTTATTTGGGTCATAGGCAGCATTTCTCTTCCTCCAAACACGACGAGTTGAGTTAATGTCAAAGAGCTCAATTTTTGTCTCATCTGACCACAACACCTTCTCCCAATCACTCTCAGAATCATCCACGTGTTAATTGGCAATCTTCAGATGGGCCTGCACATGAGCCTTCTTGAGCAGGGGGACCTTGCGGGCACTGCAGAATTTTAAACCATTATGGCTTAATGTGTTACCAATGGTGTTCTTGGTGAATGTGGTCCCAGCTGCCTTGAGATCATTAACAAGTTCGCCCCGTGTAGTTTTGGGCTAATCTCTCACCTTCCTCATGATCAAGGATACCCCACAAGGTAAGATTTTGCATGGTGCCCCAGATCGATGTAGATTGACAGTCATTTTGTATTTCTTCCATTTTCTTACCATTGCAGCAACAGTTGCTCCTTTCTCACCCAGCGTCTTACTTATGGTTGTGTAGCCCATTCCAGCTTTGTGCAGGTCTATGATCTTGTCGCTGACATCCTTAGAAAGCGCTTTGGTCTTGCCCATGTTGTAGAGGTTAGAGCCTGACTGATTGAGTCTGTGGACAGGAGTCTTTTATAAAGGTGACTATTTAAGACAGCTATCTTTAATGCAGGTAACAAATTGATTAGGAGCATCTAACTGGTCTGTAGGAGCCAGAACTCTTAATGGTTGGTAGGGGATCAAATACTTATTTCTCTCAACAAAATGCAAATATATTTACATAATTTATACAATTTGATTTTCTGGATTTCATTTTTCTCTCAATGTTAAAAGTAACCTACCCTTAAAATTATAGACTGTTTATGTCTTTGTCAGTGGGCAAACTTACAAAATCAGCAAGGGATCAAATAATTATTTCCTTCACTGTACAGACTGCAGGAGCAGGGACCAATTTATGCATAAAAATAAGTATAATAAAAAATATGAAAGATAAAAACCTCTTCCCATTTAAAAATAATAAGAAAAATGAGTATCTATAAGTAGTCCTTCAAAATGATCCAAAATGGTAAATAAATAAAAATAGTTTTTTAGGCTTACCCTATGTGCATATTGTCCTCAGTCATGCGTCACACTAGATAAAGAACCGTAAGTGGTTAGAAACGCGTAGCCATCTGTGCAAACCTCAGTGTTTTACCTTTTGTACTTTATGTTATGGTAATAAAGATTCATCTTAGCAAGATCGGAGCATCAACAATTTTATTTACAAAATGGTAACTGCCATACAAAGGCTACCAATGCCAGAATCATTATTTTGGGGGCTTTTCTTACTTCCCTAAATAAATGCAATAAAAGGTGATGTATTTTTGATACAAAAAAGAAGTAAAACAACAAAAATTACTGTATAATCACACACAATTGACACTCCACAGAGAGCTGCTTATATATCACTGTTTTATGCTGCCCTCTAAGAGGGCAGTAAAAAGTGGTTCACAGGTTTCCTTTAAAAAAAAGGTTATAAAAGTTTAAGTTCTGAAAATATTAAAATATATGTGTTATAGAAGAGAAACAAAGAAGTGAACAACAAGCCAATCCAGGGACCTTCTCATCTTATACCAATGCCAATCTCAATTGAAGGTCCACCAGGAAGATACTTATTGGATGTACAGCTGGTGAAATAAGTGTTGAACACATCACCAATTTTCTAAGCAAATATATTTCTAAGCCCCGGTTCACACGGCTTATTAAAGCTGGAATTGCGAGCCGGATTGCGCTCGCAATTTCGGTTTGAATAAGGTGCGGGTGCGGGGGCGGGGCGCGGCCGCCAGCCCCATAGAAATTGCATTTATACCACAGCAGTATTGCGCCTGGATAATGTGCATGTCACTTTTCTCCCTGCCCGGCGAATTCGGCGAGCGGGGAGGAGCGACGGAATCCACTGTTCTCTATGGGAACGGTGGATTACCGTAATTACTGCGACAGATTGGCGCCGTACCGCAGTACGGTGCCAATCCGCGGCGAAATAAGCCGTGTGAACGGCCCTTAAAGGTGCTGTTGATACGAGATTCTTACCAGATGTCTGTAACAAGCCATCCAATCCATACAGGCAAAAAAAAATCAAATCCATAGATGTCTATAGTTATTTGTAATAATGAGAAATGACACAGGGAAAAAGTATTGAACACATTTACTTACCAGAAGTTTACTATAGGGCCCAGGCTTCTCTTGTTATGCTCCTGGTTAGTATGGTGTTTTTGGGGTGATATGCAGTGTCTTTTGGCCTCCAAACATGGTGTGTATTATGGTATCCAAAGAGCTTAATTTTGGTCTCATCTGATCAGACTATATTTTCCCAGTATTTCACAGGCTTTTCTAAATATTAACTTTAAACACGTTTGAACATGCTTTTTGTTCAGTAATGGAATCTTGTGAGGTGAGCATGCATACAGGCCATGGAGGTTGAGTGCATTCCTTATTGTTTTCTTTGAAACAATTGTACCTGCTGATTCCAGGTCTTTCTGTAGTGCTCCATAAGTGGTCATTTGCTCTTTGACAACTCTTCTGAAAATTATGTTCACTACTGTGTCTGAAATCTTCTGGGGTGAACCTAGTTGTGGCTGGTTTATGATGAAATTATGTTCTTTCCACTTCAGGATAATGGCCCCAATAGTGTTCACTGGAATCTTCAGTAGTTTAGACATTTTTTCTATAACCAATGCCATTAGTTTGTTTTGCAAAAATAAGGTTGCAAAGGTCTTGAGACAGCTCAGGGTTTTTTTCCCTATTCTGAGTGTTTCTTGTGTGGCATCTTGGTAATGAGACACCGTTTATAGTCCATCAGTTGAACCAGCTGATATTATTTTTCACTAAGTGGCAGGATTACTTTCTAAATACAAATAGATTATAGCTGATGTGATGACTTTCCATGGCTTTTTGCACCTCTCTTTCTTCGGGTGTTAAATACTTTTTCCCTGTGTCATTTCTCACAATTACACATAACTTAATTTATGGACATATATGGTTTGATTTCTTTGCCTGTGTGGATTGGATAGGATCGGCTGTTATCGAAATCTGCTGAGAATTTCATGTCAATAGCACTTTTACGAATATATTTACGTAGAAAATTGGTGATGTCTTCAATACTTACTTCACCTGCTGTATGTGTCAGGAAATATATACAGAGAACTTGTGGTTGCATTTCATCAAGGAGGTTATGTAGCTGGCACATATGAAGCTCATGTAGCTTCACTGTAAATGGGAAGGCATGTGACTGCACTGTATATAAGGGCAAACATATCACTGTATAAAGTACTGTGACTCACATTTCACTTGTATCATGCAGCTGGCATTAGCCTGATAGCAGCTAGACCAGCAAAACTTTTCATCTTTCTAAAAGTTGGGAGATATTTACCCAAACATGGGACATTTGTTACATAAGAAATTTATAATGCTTCCTGAGACAATACGAGAATGGGGCCATATTTCCAGAAATTATAAAGAGCCAATACTCTTACCTTTTGAAACATATTTCTCAGCCTGCCTCACTTCATGTTTGAACAAGGAGTTAAATGAGTATGTGTATCCATGTATATGCATTAATTTCTGAATCGATTAGAGAAAATCTGAATTTATACAAGAGAATACCGTGCAACTCTATCTGAATTTATCAGGGATTTAAAAAAATAAAAAAAATTCTGCTCCATTTAAACTAAACATCACAAATACGTAAGTTTGCTCTCCACTAGATGTGAAAAAAGCATAATTGTATTTGGCTTATTATGCTGTATATCACATATTCAGTGCCTTGATATGGTTTGAAAGGTGAACAGATGGCATTTTATTTTTAGATCACATTAACACAGACCATCGAATGCTCACTTGACTGATATACCATAGTAATGTACTGAAAAAAAGCAGATCTCTAACTGTGGCATGCAATATTGTGTAGTGTTGTAATTATTTAACACAACAAGGCTATGTCCTCTCATAACCCTACATTGTTCTGTATATTGTATGTGGTATGCATTTTATATAATACAGACCCAAAAACTCAGGTACTAAATATTCTTTATACCCACTGCAAATTCAGATGCGAATATTCAACCCCTCAATATCATTTTGGGTTTGTTAATTCTAAGCTCGTTAAACTTTTTCTTCTTATTAGATCTTTATACTGGTTAAAATTTAGTTTTTCTGATACAAAGCTCCATATCTGCTGCATTGATATGGATTTAAAAGATGCTGACTACCTATAGCCACCACTAGGGGGAGCTTACTGTATACAGTTATATACTGAAAGTTAATATTAACACTCTATGCAGTAAGCTCCCCCTAGTGGTGGATATAGTTAGACAGCTATAAAATCCGTCAGTGCAGTGGATTTGGAGATCTGCATAATACCATTGTGGAGTAAAATTTAGAGTTCAGTATTGGAAAAATGGATCTCAAGCCGCTATATTTGACCTAAAATTAAGTAAAAAGTAAAGAGAAAACTTAAAAGAGCATTTTCTTAAGTTATAAAAAAAAAATAACTGTATACTAAGAAAGTCGGGTGTGGACCAATCCAAAAAGCCATGAAGATCCTCCAAAGATAAAAATAATGCATTTCGTCATTTGCTTACCTTACATTTTAGCCTTTCTGTCGGCCCTCATGACTCCAATGTTATGGTTTTCAACTTACGGTATGTTCACAAGGCAGATTGCAACACGAATAGCACGCACCGCAATACGCTGGGTGTTTTGGAACCACGCGCTGATCAGCATGTAATTACAAAGCACAAGGGCGCGGTGGGGGGAGGGGCGGCCGGGCGCCGGCCACAAAGACATCCATTGTCATTCGCCGTTAACACTTCACATGTCAATTCTCCCCCCGCGTGTACAATACAATCGTATTGTATGCGTGGGGGCGCAACGCGTAATCCATAGCTCCCTATGAGAGCTATGAATTACTGTAATTGCAGCACGCATTTCGTTGCGTACAAAGCGCAATAGCGTCGAAATGCGCGCCAAAATTGTACTAAATGGGTTCAATGAGCAGTAAGAATTTTTAATTACTTTCTGTTGTATTTGTACAGAATATTAGTAGCATTTCCTCTGGTATTATTTTCTCTCAGTCATTACTATCCCAGACTTTTTAGGTCTACAAACTATGGCAGTGGTTAAAGTAAATTTAGCCCTCATAATGTCTCCTAGACATGAAGAAGAAACACAAACAAGCTGTGCCAGATTTATCAATGTATTTATGGCAGCTGCTCTGACCTCCCTGTGTGTGCGGAGCAGAAGTTGACAGTCAGCTAAACTCTTTTCCAGCAATGCATTGATAAGGAGTGATTTTCAATTTCAACAAGGGATAGTAAAAAACTGAGAAACAGTAGTATAGCAATGTACATCAACACAATATTGTACAAAGCAATACATACATAAACATGTGCATATAATACAGTAGCATACAGTGCAGAGATATGTGTAGATACTGTATATGTGCAGACACAATCATATAGGGCGACATTTATGAATGTTGTTGCTGACAGGCCAGGTCTAAATAGCTTTAAGGTAGTGTAGAATGGGCCAGAAAGTATGAACCTCTTCTTCTGTAGTTCATACTGTACATACAGTTCATACATACAGGCGCATTGTGGTTCGTCTACGACAATATAGGCTCAGGTAGACTACTTCTAACTTGGTCTGGCTGTTTTAACAGCTATGTGCCTAGGTTTGGTGTCAAACATTCATAAATTTGTCTAATTCTACGAATGTGGTGTGACACACCCTCAGAACGTCCGAGATTTTTGGCGTATTATAAAGTGTCAGGGCTAGCGCAGATTGCACCAAAGTTTGAAGTGCAACTGTTCATGCAGCTATAAAATAGGGCTACGACAGCTTTTTGGCACAAAGTACGCCAGGAAACTGGCGCTGTACCGTTCATACATATCGCCCATAGATAGTACAGTGCTGTTCTGTCTGCAACAAACATGGGTCTAACCACTAGCTATAAACAGCAGCTATGAACATAAAACACAAGAAAATACATCAATGTATAATATGCAGCACTGAATAGTAGTTTGGACATACCAGTGATGCTACCGTAGGATTGGATGGGAGAGGATGTTACACATGCTTCCACTCAGCATGTGTCCAGGAGAAAATGTCTGATGAGGAGATGATGTGATGATTTTTTTCTTGAAAAAAATGAGTATAGTTGCACACTGGTGCTGCAGTAATATACAAACACATTCCAAATGCCAGTAGCACACTATCAACTAAAAAACCATCCAAGGTACAGAGGAATATTTGAAAAAAGCATTTCTGCTACTAGGGATACATGAAAATTTGGGGTTCTTAGTTCACACTTTTGATCAAAACTGCTTGAGACCAACTCCCGAATTCGTCTAGGGGACCCCATTGCAGGTGGGTCCTAACACTAAACGTTACAAAATTTGGCTCTGCACATCCATAATCTAAAAACACCCTGCACCACTTTTTCCAACACATACCACTTTTTAAAGAAATAAGTCACCTCATTAAATGAATTTATCAATGTTTTTACAACTTTCTTTAAGCCCACAAAAAGACCAATGAAGATGAAGTTCCTCTAGTAAACCATAACTCATAATGATGGAGAACTGTCAAAATGTTATTCATGAGGTGCCACAAAAGTCAAAACCATGTAACGCTTACATTCAAGAAGGTCATTTAGCACTAAAGTCATCCACTTTTTGAGGGCTATTCTACAATTACCCAATAAGTCCTTTAATTATTTTTTAGCATACTGCTGTCATTTCAAAATAAAGCAAAGTTGTACTCACCTCTCCTCCTGAATCGAACACTGTGCCGTTCTCACTCTTTACTGGTCTTGTTTCAGTCTCGATCCAAAGGGATTTCACCACTGCAATCGCTAACTTGCTGCAGTGGTCACGTGCCATTGGCCGACATCGCTGTTTGTAGTGCTTACTTCTGAACAGCGATGTCAGCCAATGGTACATGACAGCTGCAGCCAATCATTGGCTGCAGTGGTGGCTTCTCGTTTGGATCAAAATCAGAAGAAATCAAAAGACCAAAAAAGAATGGGAAACAGCACTAAATAAGAGGTAAGAGGAAAGATGAATCCAACTGTTTTATTTTTAAATGGCTACAGTGTGCTAGAAAACTAATATAAAATGAACTGGACAACCCTTTTAATGACATGGTATTGTATACGTGCATTTGAAACTGAGCATTTATACTTTCTTTGTAGCTAAGAAGTGGACCCTCAGAAAAATTTCCTTTGATGGGTCTATGGTTCCAACACTGTTAAAAGATACTGCAATAGCCACTATCAGATGTTTGTTTATAGAGTATATACACCAGTATTCTTCCAGAAGCAGAACTGTGGCTGGAAATATGGATTCATTTAAATTGTGTGGTCCTATGGGTTTGTTATAGAAATGATTCCAACCTTGTAAGGTCACCAGTCAAGTCAGGACCCTCATCTCTAGTCTAGAGGTTACAAAGAGCATCTTCCGCCCTGGAGAACCTCTCCTGTCCTACATTATACAAACAACCAAACAATTTATATGGATGCTGTGTAAGCAGGGCCGGGACAAGGCATTTTGGCGCCCTAGGCAAATAGGGCAAATGGCGCCCCCTCCCATCTCCCCACCCTACTCCTAGGAAAACCATTTAGATGCCATCGAGAAGACCACACAGTGTCTAAATAATATAGTGTTTGACTACCATCTTTTGCAGTTCCCAATCACCACCTCCCGAGACGCGATTGTGGGGTGCCATACAGCTGCCATGGCTGCCAGAGACCTTATGAATGTCTCCGTAGCTATCTGTATACTTGTTACACCCTACCATAGGCAGGGTGTAATGTCTAATGGATTGAATGCTGTATCTAAGACAAGCGATTGCATGTTCAAGCCCTTCCTTTTGCTATTTTACCCCCCCCCCCAAAAAAAAAAAAAAATAATAGTATGGTACACAGTGTCTGTAAAAGTATGATCTATTTAAATATAACATCATTTATCCCATTTGGTGAACACAATAGAAGAAAATAAATTCCCAACGTATCAAAAAGTCATTTCAAAAACATTTACCTCAGAATGGTATTAATAAAAACAATACTATGGTGACAAAAATATAAAAAGTTTTAATTTTTTTAAAATATACTAAAACATACTGAAAACTTAAAAATTTTGGGTATGGAAATTGTACCAACATACGAATACACAGATCACATGTCATTTATGTAACAGTGAAACGCTTAAAAAACAAAACTTGCAAATTGCGACATTTAGGGTTTTTTTCCATGTTCCCCCCAACATAGAACATTTTGGGGGTTTCCCAGTATATTATATGGTTGCAGGTGAATGACACCATTACAAAGTAGATCTTTTTCCGCAAAATAAAAACCCCTTTATATGTGTCAAAAATTCATGTGTTTAAAAAAAAATTCTGGATGTTGGAAGGTGGAAAGGAAAAACAAAAAGCAAAAATCTGAAAAATTGCTTGCACCTGAAGGGGATAAAAAATCCACAAACAATGTGGATTTTTTTTTATCGTGTGAATGAAAATTTCTGTATATCTTTTTCACATTGCTGCTTCTATGATATCCTGTGGATTTTTGGCATGCAAATCCCCCGTGGAAAATCAACAGGTTTTTCCTGCCTGTGTAACATACCCTAGTGAAAACAACAGTTTTAATATATAAACCTCTCTTTTATTATTAGGACTATCTCTAAAAGAGACCATTTTATATTAATATGCATAGATTAATAATTATAGAGTCCTGATAATACAGATAAAACAAGTTACAGGGTTTATTATATGTGTATACATATATACACATGGATATATATATATATACACATGGATATATATATATATATATATATATATATATATATAAATTTCTATGTATAAGTTAATGTATGTGCGTGTATTTATTGGGTACATGGGGGGGGATGTTCAAATACATTTTACGTTTTCAGAAAGAGTGGGGGACTGCACACTCTGAACTGATGTCTGTGGTCTCTTATCTCATTCCTTATCAGTGTGGAGGAGATGACAGACATCAGTTCAGAGTGAACGCTCAGTCCAGCTTTATCCTGAACTGTGCAGGGAGCTGGAGGGGTCGCACCTTTAGGCCTCGTTCACACGGCTTATTCAAGCCGGAATTGCGAGCCGGATTGCGCTCGCAATTCCGGCTTGACTAAGGGGCAGGTGCGGGGGGCGAGGGCCCGGCCATAGACTTCCATTATCCACGGGCGTATTGCGCCTGGATAATGTGCATGCCCACTTTCTCCCCGCCGGCGGATTTGGGCGAGCGGGTAGGAACGACGGAATTCCACTGTTCTTTGAAAAACAGTGGATTACTGTAATTACTGCGACGGATTGGCGCCGTACTGCAGCGCAAATCCTAGGCGCGCAGTGCGGCGCCAATCCGCGGCGAAATAAGCTGTGTGAACACGGCCTTTAGGGATGATTGATGATTAATAGTGAGAGCCTGCAGATTTTTCACTTACAAATGAATGTGTCCCCTTCTCCTCCGCTCCCCACAGTCCCGCTCAGTGCAAGGAGCAGGCAGAGCTCCTCCTGTGCGCTTTCTCTGAAGCTGGACACAGAAAGTGTGAAAGCTAAGGGACTGTGAACTGTCTCCGCTTCGATCCGGGAGCTTTGGAAGCAGGGGGGGGCCTCAGTGAGCTGAGCGGAGCCCTCTTCCAGACTGAAGAGGGACGTTCCGCAGAACACAGCAACATGAGAACAGGGATGGAACGGGCATGGGTGTGGGCAGGGACGGACCGGCAGTCAATGCAAAGGTCATCCGAGCTACTGCAACAGTTCTGACTTTTTAGGTGTGTAGCTTCACAGTAGATAACTGCGGCCACCTACCGAGTGACAGAGGTGGCGCCCTAGGCCATCGCCCACTTTTGCCTACCCATTGTCACGGCCCTGTGTGTAAGTAATAATTTCTCTTGTGGTGGAACTGCAGAAATTGTATACTGACTGCCAGATTTTTCCTCATATACTAGTTGATTGCTAAGGGTTAGTCTATGTTCACACGGCTTAATTGCGGGACGTAATTACGCCCCGCAATTACGCCGTGTGGACGGGGGGCGGGAGCGGGGGAGTGAGCAGGGGGCTGGCACTTCGCCGGCCCATAGACAATCACTGCTAGCGGCGCGTTTACGCCGCTAGAAAATTTGGACATGCCCAATTATCTCCCCGCCCGGCGGCTTCGCGGGCGGGGAGAGGAGACGTAATCCATTGTTCTCTATGAGAACTTGAATTAACGTAATGAATGGGGCCTTTTTTGGCCCATAAATTGGCGCCACTTGGGGCGTAATTACGGACCGAAATACGGCCCATTTTAAGCCGTGTGAACATAGCCTTACAGCAGTGGTTCAGTTTGAGATCTGCTTTGTTTCAAAGTATAGTACTCTTCTAAACAGTTGGGACTATCCAAAGTAGACAAGCCCTTTAAGACATTATAAGATATAGTTATCTCTAGCACAGTATAGATGTCTTTTAATAATGTATGCCTGACTTGGTCACATCATAGCATAGTGTTTAAAATCAGCTTTATAACACTGGAAATGTACAATAATTAACAGCATGGGCTGTCTTACAAAAACCTAATGAACAGCATGGACTGTTGCTTCTCGGCTGATCGTAAACAGGTAATGGGTGTAACTGTGCATGTAGCATAATGATAATCTCATTACATTTCTGCAGCATTTCTAATTTTGTATTACAGTAATCACATTACAATAATTGAAGTCTGTGTTGATTAAGTCTCCGATAACTTACATACACCACTGCAGCTTGGGCAAAAATATCACTGTGCTAAGGCTAAGTGATACCTATGCTAATAAACAGCAAATAGACCTCAGTTATGTTACGTTTTCGCAAACAAGTAAAAAGTGAAATAAACTTTAAGCAGATACTCACATTCATAAGTATTCCTTGATCTGGGTTAAGTTTGTATTTTAGGATTAAGCATAAAATAATACCTGGGTTGAACATTGCTAATTTTGTAGATTTGCAGCATAATACTAGATTTCTTCAGACTAAGGGCGACATGTATGATCGGGCTTTACGCCTGTTTTTTGGCGTATACTTTCAGCTGTGCCTCGCATGAAGGGGCGGCTTTATGGGCGCGGTGTGGCGCGTGTTTGTAGGGTCCGGGGCCGGGACGCTGGCGCGCTCGATCAAAACTCGAGGCATGTACGATCGCGAGTCGGCAAAGCGAGGCGCAGTGAAGCGCTCGGAGCTCGGACAGGCAGACTTGGTTTATTTTGGTTAAATGCTCCGGCGGCGGCGAAGTGAAGCAAGATCGGAACATGCGAGGAAGCATGAAGATCGCCAACAGAAAATCACGGAGCTCCGCTCGTGGCAGCAGGAGTTGATTCCGAAAAAAATGCCTTTTAAGGCGGGAAAACAAGTGTCAGAAAAGAGTGAACCTCAAAAATAAAAATAATTTTAAAAAAATCACTTTCCCAAAATCTTAAACGGGCATATCAAAGAAATCGGATATTTGGAAATTGCCAGGAAATAAGAAATTCAAATTCTGAAAGCTTTTCAATTGGTCGGCATAAAGGGCCCAATCAGAATAGGAGCGACAGTAAACCCTTTAAAACCTTGGAGAAGATTGAAATCAGAATCAACGGCGGAAAGTTCAAATTACAGTAAAAATGCAGGGAAAAGAGTGATTGTTGAGCTAGCGGGGGCTTGGCTATCTCGGCCAATCTGAAATAGGAGGGACAAAGAACCATTATAGGCCTATGGAGAATTTGAACTTTTTCAAATCCAAGGCCGGGGACAGTTCAAAATACAGTAAAAAAAGGCAGAAAAGAGCTGATTGGTTAATGCGGCGGGGGCTTGGCTATCCAGCAATCAGAGGCGAGCTACTTCTCCATTGTAGTCTATGGAGAGATGGGCGCAATGGCAATCTCGGGCTCAGCGCCGTGCCGGCTGGAGTTATGAATAAAAAAATAATTTTTATTAAGTGTAAAAATTATCAGATAAAGCGCTGAAACCTTCTTGTAAAAATAAAGCACTTAAATCCTAACCAACGGGGGTTTGGGCGCTGAGACCGCGCTACCATAGGGAATTGCAATAGAGAGAAGCGGGAAATACAGGTAATTCAAATTGTTTAAGCTTTTTTATTGGTGGCCCATAACCCAGCCAATCGAATAGGAGCGGACAGTGGCCCATTATTTAAAATTTTTTTTTTTCCCTTAACGGAAAGGAGAAAAATTGGATTCCCAATCAGAAATAGGAGCGGGTTTTACAGGGACCCACATTATATAACTTTTTGGAGTGAAAAAAATTTTGAACCCCCAATCATATTCAAAGGTTGAATGGGGGGGACAGTTCAAAAATACAGGTTAAAACCCCAGGGGCAAAGGGAATCGGAGCTGATTGGTTGACTAGGGGGCGGGGGGCCTGGTTAGTTTAATGCAATCAGAGCGCGAGCTACTTTTCATAGAGTTCTATGGGGAAAAGAAATTCCGAAGCAAGCTCTGTGATTGGCTAAGTTAAAAGAGGCGCCGTTATTTGGACCAATGGGGATGCGAGCGACGCTCCTAGGGTTTTCTAATGGAAATTTCTGGATAAAAAACTGTTACATGGTCCGAATCAAATTATAAGATACAGAAGTTGTCCGATGTGTATATATAAATTAATAATAATGTGGGGTAACGAAAAAAAAAATATTTTAATTAATAAAAAATTTTTATTCTTTATTTTCGTTACCAAGGATCAATGTATGGGTGCAACGAAAAAAGAAAATAAACTTGATTTATTTCATTTTCGAGAATTTTTCTGTATTTTCCCCAATTTTTTTCCCAATTTTAATTTAATATTGGGAAATATTTTGTTTAAATTTGATTTTTTTATTTTTATTTCAGTCTTTAAACCTTGGATGTTTAACCCTTTCATAAAAACGGCATTTATTTGAATCAACTCCGCCCGAACCCCCACCCCCCCCCACCCCCCCCCCCCCCCCCCCCCCCCCCCCCCCCCCCCCCCCCCCGGGGGGGGGGGGGGGGGGGGGGGGGGGGGGGGGGGGGGGGGGGGGGGGGGTGTGGAATGATTTTCGCTGTTTTCCAGCCTGTCTCGATCGGAACAGATTTTCCCGGCGCCCCGTCCCGCACGGCCCCTAAGTCCCGCACTGGCCAATTTTTCCAAACATGTGCCCACCACACTGGCGAGGCGAGGGAACCCTTTCCCCGCATGTACCCGGATTTCACTGCCTGGAAATGGCGATTTGACGGGCAGCGCCACCACTGCGGGCCCAGTCCCCCAAGGCGCCCAATCCGGCGGGAGGCCCGCCCGGCGGACTTTTCCCGCCAAAGGATGGCGGCAAATTCAGGCAAGCGCCGCAACTGCGCCCAAGGTCCCGCACTGCGCCTAAACACCTGGCGAGGCGCGGCGGGGCTTTTTTACATAGGATGTATTTTCCCCACGAGCCGGGCCCCCCACTAAACAGGCGAGATTTACCGTAAAACTAGGGAAAAGCGCCACCGTTGCGAGCTTTACATGTTTGCTCCTAATTATTTTGATAATTAGCTGCCACAACATACAAGTTTTAAGCTGGATACTGGCCTATTCGTTCTGAAACTGGATATTACAAAGTCAGTCATTATATTTGATAAATATAGCTCAACATCAAAGGCAGACAGTCTATACCCAGCCAAGACAAGAGGTACACTGACAAATAAAAGGGTAACAATGTTTTTAGCTTTAGCTCTATTCACCACCATACCCGTTTTGAATGTGGGTACCCACCATTCATTTACCTAACACTAATCTTGGCCACCTACTCCCTTTCAATAAATTTGGACTTGGCAATACTTGTTTCCCTAAAAGGTCTTATTCATGCAGTTATTTACAAGTTTCTGCATTGTTTTTCTGGTTTTGTCCTGGTAGTGGAACAATTTTTTCTTCTTGTATACTTACAATTATAATTGTTCTTAATTCATATGAGTAGTGCTGGATTTTAAATTGACCCCAAGTGAAAGGTCAATGGTTACATCGAAGGAGCTCAAGAAAACAAAACAGGTCATCAGGTTCATCGGTAGGGGTCTGTTTTGGGAGGGGAAAAATTTGGAAATTCTCATGTGATGCGTGAAATTGGAAGAATACGAATGGAGTCCATCTATCTATTCAAAAGCTGTAGTGGACGTCCCGGCAAAAATAGGAGCAACGAGTTGGCTTCTAAAGGTCTGATTCTGGGTGGGGATCAAACACAGGGAGTGGATTGAATCAATATGCTTTGTGAATAACAAGGACACAGGATGGTCAGAGCAAGCCTACACGTTTTCTAAACAAGTCTGAAAGGTGGCCTGAAATAAGGGGAAGAAGCAGTTGACTTCAATATCATCATAAGAAGCTCGGTCCAGATTGCAACAAAGTACGAAAGTGGGGCAGTGAAGATTGGAAATGGGTGGTTTGGGAAAAGAAATTAAATGGGCATAGACCAGGTCTGAGGGTTGGAAAGGGACACTACGATGAGGAAATTTTAAGGAATTTCAAGTTTCGGTGGAGGAGGTTGATGGGAAGAGCTTGTTTTCACGCAAACATGTTAGTACTTGACGGATGATGGTGTGCTTTCTTAGTCTGCCTGGTTATATAAGGATGCTTTCAAGATGAGTTACTTCGTTTCTCAGCTACAATGGGTATGAAAGAGACGATAGTGTTCCAGCAGGAAAACAACCGAAGGCATATTTTTCGAGATTGGCGAAGACGGTTTCTTTGACATGAAATAGAGTTGTGATTGGTCAACAGTCCCAGGGCCTAAACACCTTCGAAACAAATTGTGGGTAGAGTTAAAGAAAAGGCTGTTTCATACCAAGTGAGGGTTTCGACAATGTGTTTAAAACATGGGAAAAAAGTAGAGAGACCTAGAATCAGATTTCGGTCAAGAATGCCCTGAACTGATCGAGAAGCAGCCCCGAAGGATTATACAGTTTTGGGAAAAAAAAGGGTGGATTTTGTTAACCTAAAAAATACTTTAAAAAATTTAATTTAAATTTGGGGCCATAACAGTATCAATACAGTTTAAATGACAAGAGTCTTTCATATTAGCATAGTTATAATGTTGAGCAAATTATGTTTTTGATTAGCAAGATCATTGGCTGTAAAATTATGGTTGGTTTTACATTTTAAAATGTAGTGGATGGTTTGAGATATGGGTGAAGGCAAAGGTTAAAACTTGTTACTTTTTTTGCTTGTCAGTGTAAAAATTTAGGGTGGATTTCTATTGGGCCATCTGTGGGACTTAAAAGACATCAGAATAGGCATCTTTATCAGGCCCATTTGGGGTGAATCTGTGCATACTTCCCAAATGTGCCTATTTTTGACCCAAATTTCCCTGTCCCACCTTGCTCTTTAACCCCTTTTATACGAACGCGACACCCTCTTTTGACGTCGTGCAGGGTTTCGTCTTCAGCGACTTTAAAATAGTCGTGCATTGACAAAAACCGGAAGGTCTTGTTCGTGACCCGGGCCCTCACTGTCGCTAGGATCAGGGGCTGAACTTTTTCACAGCCCGATCAGAATGCATCTCCTTTCAGTGCATCGGGAGCGGAGGAAAAACCTCCGCAACCATAAAAATTTAAACCTTTATTGACGGCGGTGCGTTACCGAGCGCTAATTCAAAAGTTGGATTACCCGCTCTGGTGGTTATGGAAAACCCCGGTCACCGACAGAGCTTTTGGAACGCTGGATTAGTCAGCTTGGTTTGGACGATCTTTTAGCATGGCTCCCCAGAGTTGTTGTGTTAAGAAAGCCAGTGAAATTAAAGGATACTGTGGTTTCTTTTCTAATCACTGCTTGTCAGACTACACAAGATTAGCATTTTTTACAATTTGAATTGTTAAACATTACTAAGTGTAAAAAAAATGAAATAAAAATATGTAACATGCTCCCTTATGGGAAATCAAAAAAAAGGGAAAAAAAACCATAAAAATGTATTTTAAAAAAAGATAAAATAAATAAAATTTATAATATTAATTTTTAAAAAAAAATAATTGTACATAAAATTTCTTTGCACAAAAAACAATAAAATTTGGGTTTCAAACAGAGTTAATAAACCCTTGAATTTAAACAAAGTTATTTAAATTTGAAATGTGAAAGGGAAAAAAATTAAAAAACAAAAAAATTTAGTTAATACAAAATAAAAAAAATATGCATTATTTAAAAAATGTGATTAAAATATTCCTTACTAAAAACAACCCACCCCTTTTCCCTGAAAAAACCGTGGGCCTTCACTGCGTATTGAAAATAAAAAAGTTTTAAAGTTTAAAGAAGGGGCCAAAATAAAAAAAGTTTTCATTTAAATACTTTTACGTTCGGCTTAAATAAATGTACTTTTAAAAGGGCCCCAATTTATAGGGATATATTTCCAAAAAATTTACTTTTTTAAATTGGTAAAATTTTTTTTTTATTTTTTAATTTGGGGCCCTTTTATAATTTCCGTTTGGGTTTTATTTTTCAAATTTTTCAAAAATTAAAATTGCCCTTATTTTTGGGTTTTTTTCAAGAAGTTTTACATCAAGTTCCTTTCTCGTACGTGTTGTTTGAACCGAACTCACAAAAGTTTGAGGTTCTAATTGAGGGTGTCTGTGTTTTGTGTTGGACACCCAGAAAGTGCTGGGCAGCCCGTCTAATCTAATAGTATGGGTGTCACTAATAGGTTGTAAGCCAGCATGGTGCACCACACGTTTCTGTATTTATGGCACCCTTTTGTATCGCCTTATTTATATGCAATCATAGTACCAGCAACCACCACCCCCATGCATTGAGAGTATGTGAGTGGTTATTTTATTGGTATTTTTGCATTTGTGCAATCTCCCCATGCATTATACTGTGGTTTTTCTGAATGCTGGTGTGAACAGATACTAAACTAATGTGCAGTTTTTTATCATCTAATTGTTCCTCTAGCAGTGGGGTGTGTGAGCTATTTCTCAGCAATTAGCTGCACCTGTTAATTTTTCCCAGGTAGCATATAGGCTAGAGCTGCCTGCTGTTGGGTTCAGTCTAGTCCAGCCATTAAGCTGTGAATATGCCCCCAAAAAATTGCAGTGTTTTTTGAGTAAGTAATGTTCCATTTTTTTGTATGTGTTTTTTCAAACTGAACTAGAACTTTTTACTGTTCGCTCAACACTAATCTGTACTCTTGTCATTATCTGTTTTGCTGTCAATCAGCCAATGATAAGTACATATATTTATCCCACGCTTTGTAATACTTGGATGCAAGAAATGGTTGGATTCATTCTGTTCTAATAAAACTTTTAGGGGCCATTTCTCAAGACAGATGTGGTTCCCAGAGGTGGGACATGCACCTATCACACATTTATGGCATATTCTATTAATTTGCCATTAATGTTTGAGATGGGGAAAACTACTTCAAAAGAGTGAGTCAAACAACCTCCCAAAAGTGTCACTATGCCTCGTACCAGTGTCAGCTTTAATAAGGAGTCAATATTGCCTTTCTGCTAAGACTACATGTTAGGAGTGGAGGATAGCTACATGTAGCAAATATCAATCTGGTTCTTTGTCTACAACACAATCCAGTGGGGCTGTGCCGCATCTGGTGATCATGTTGTTGTCAGAAACCCTTCTAACATAAGGGGATAACTAGAAACAAACCGCTTTTAATTACTTGACAGTCTATCACAAAATAATTTGTCATGGGTTTCTTGCTTTTCATAAGTACAGAAAGGTAGAGATGTGCTTTGAATTAGGATGAAATAATTAAATTTTCTTATGAAGTAGAATGAAATAATTTAGAGTTATTAATTTATGAAATAATTGTCTGTGACTGAGATTCTTAGAAGTATAAAGCAGTTCAGAGAAGCACTATGCAGTATATGACAAAATAATCCATGTCACCTCTATCACTTTTATCAACATTAGCACAGTAGGGTATCCTCAATAATGTATGTATAATGTAGATGTCAATGAAATAAGTGCAATTTTCATCCTGTAATCTTTATATCATGATGCGGTGTATACTAAAGTATACCATAGCTTACTATATTATCGTCCTGCCAATTTCCAGTTACAGTGCCTTGCGAAAGTATTCGGCCACCTTGAACTTTTCAACCTTTTGCCACATTTCAGGCTTCAAACATAAAAATTTTAATTTTTTTGTGAAGAATCAACAAGTGGGACACAATTGTGAAGTAAAAAAAACACATGGAAATCTCCAAAGAAGCATTTTATGCTATCTACAATATATGTAAAAACTTTGAGATTCTTGGTCCGCATGTTTTTGGGCCCAAAAAAATGCTCAAGCCACCCCAGGCTTACAAGGGGATCTCATTTTGGGTGGTCCTACTCTATATTATCTCTCACCTGGTTAAACTTCAGACCTCTAAATGTGCCAAAGGGCCCCTCCAAAATGCAGAGAAAAAAAATAAAAAAGCCCCAACCTTTCAAAGCTAGTGCCTGAAAAAACAGCCTGTGGAGGTGGGAGGGTGCAGGAAACCAAAATGGAGGTAATCTACTTCTCCTTATATGTTTAAAAGCAAACATGTGCCAAATACAACGTATAGTTCTGCACAGAAAAAACATTTTTGAAAAAAAACACTGGGGAACCTGGGTGCCAACTGGCATGGCTGCGGCACATATACATATGCACACAGTCCAATACCAGTGGCACACCACTGCAAAAAGGGCAAAAAAACACATGGAAATCTCCAAAGAAGCATTTTATGCTATCTACAATATATGAAAAAATTTTGAGATTCTTGGTCCGCATGTTTTTGGCCAAAAAATGCTCAAGGCACCCCTGGCTTACAACGGGATCTCAGTTAGGTGGTCCTACTCTATATTATCTCTCACCTGGGTCAACTTCAGACCTCTCACTGTGCCAAACGGCCTCCAAACTGCAGAGAGAAAAATAAAAAAAGCAGTGTATTTTTCAAAAATGTTTTTCTGTGCAGAACTATACGTTGTATTTGGCACATGTTTGCTTTTAAACTATATAAGGAGAAGTAGATACCTCCATTTTGGTTTCCTGCACCCCCACCTCCACAGGCTGTTATATCAATGCCTAGGCTTTGAAAGGTTGGTGCTTTTTTTATTTTTCTCTCTGCATTTTGGAGGCCGTTTGGCACAGTGAGAGGTCTGAAGTTGACCCAGGTGAGAGATAATATAGAGTAGGACCAACCAACTGAGATCATTGTAAGCCGGGGTGCCTTGAGCATTTTTGGCCAAAAACATGCGGACAAGAATCTCAAAGTTTTTTATTATAAATTTTTGATTAAGCAAAAATGTTACTTGGGGAGATTTCCCCAAGTTTTTTTTTTACACTTTTTGGACAGTGGTGTTTCCAAGTGGTATTTTTAACTTTTTTGTGCATATGTATAATGTTTTCGCAGCAATCCATGGCACCTGTTAGCAGTGTTTTTTTTTCAAATATTGTTTCTTCTGTGCTTTGGGATTATTAAAAGTTTGTATTTGAAGCATGTTTGCTTTTTAAACTTATAAAAAGTGAAACCTCCATTTTTTTGGTTTCCTGCACTCCGCCCATTTAACAGCTGTAATAATCAAGAGCATAGGCTTTGACAAGTTGCAGGCTTATTTATTTTTCTCTCTGCAATTTTGAGGCCGTTTGGCACAGTGAGAGGTCTAAGTTTTACCCCGGGGAGAGTTTAAATGAGTAGACCCAACCCCAAAGAGATCCCGTTGTAACCCGGGGGTGGCTTGAGATTTTTTGGCCAAAAAACATGCGGACCAAGAATCTCAAAGTTTTTTCACAATTGTGAAGTGGAACGAAATTTATTGGATATTTTAAACTTTTTTAAAAATAAAAAACTGAAAAGTAGGGCGTGCAAAATTACTCAGCCTCCTTAAGTTAATACTTTGTAGCGCCACCTTTTGCTGCGATTACAGCTGCAAGTCGCTTGGGGTCTGTCTCTATCAGTTTTGCACATTGAGAGACTTAAATTCTTGCCCATTCTTACTTGGAAAACAGCTCAGTGAGGTTGGATGGAGAGCATTTGTGAGCAGCTCTTTCCACAGATTCTCGATTGGATTCATGACTGGTCTTGGTAGATTTGCAGTGGTCTGATACTCCTTCCATTTTAATATGATCGCTTGCACAGTGCTCCTTGGGATGTTTAAAGTTTGGGAAATCTTTTTGTATCCAAATCCGCTTTAAAACTTCCCCACAACAGTATCAAGACTGCCTGTTGTGTTCCTTGGTTTCTTCATGATGCTCTCTTGCTTTTAACATAACCCTGAGACTATCAAAGAGCAGGTGCATTTTACGGAGATTGATTACACACAGGTGGATTTTTTTATCATCATCAGTCATTTAGGACAACAATTGGTCATTTCAGAGACCCTCACTGTTCTTCTGGAGTGAGTTTGCTGCATTGAAAGTAAAGGGGCCGAATAATATTGCACGCCCCACTTTTCAGTTTGTTTTTTTTACAAAAGTTTAAAATATCCAATAAAGTTCGTTACACTTAACAACTGTGTCCCACTTGTTGTTGATTCTTTACAAAATATTAAAAATTTATATCTTTATGTTTGAAGCCTGAAATGTGGCAAAGGGTTGAAAAGTTCAAGGGGGCCGAATACTTTCGCAAGGCACTGTAGTCCTGTAGGTTGTAGAATGCACTTTAAATATTCCTTGAAATACTGAGAAACAAACCCTATAAAACAGAAGAACAATAAGCTGGTATCTAAAAAAAAAAAAAAAAATGTACTTTTTTTAACATTAACTATACATTGTAAATGTCTTGGCCTAATGTGTTATAAAATACGGACATTTATGATGGCAATAACAGCTATGGACACAATGAATACCACAAATCATATTTCCCTAATAATCACATGAGTTCATTCTACACCTGACAATTGATAAATGTTCAGTGTGTGATGTACAAAGTAGTAGAAGATCCCATGGTAACCAAGGTAATGACAATTATTGAGATGTCCCTTGCCTGACATCTTAACCCCTTATTACTGCACATGTTTTGGGCATTAAAGTTTAGCTGTTATTTCAGGGAAGGTTTTAAAATAAGTCTGAGTTCACATCTTCATTGTCTAATCAATTTTTCTGTTCTATTGTATAGTTACTGGGCTAAGTGGGGTGCTGTGTGTTGATGCGCTAAAGAATTGCACGGAGAAATAGAAATAGATTCTTGCAGGCTTTACTTTCGGCTCATTACTTAATTACAGATATAGTTACATTCTTCCTCACATATGGAGATACAACACTTGTCCTAAGCCTGAAGCCTACACTTTGTAGCCAAGCAGAAGTAGCCTCTCTATCTGTTTTGCTTGCAGCCTGTCTATGATCCCCTGATTTAGGGTATGTGCACATGGCTTAATGTGTAATGAGAACTGTGGATTACCGTAATGATTGGGGCGCATTTTGCTTGTTTTAGAGCGCAGTATGCTCCAAATACGTGGCGAAGTGCGTCCCAAAATAAACCGTGTGAACATACCTTACTCTTGCTGCTGAAACCCTTCCAGACTTGAATAATGAGGGCTTCCCCTTATCCCTGTCACCCACATAATTGTTGACTGGCATTGGTGTTTCCTGCCAGGCTCCACTTCCTTCCATGAGACGTGACTCTCTCTGTCTCTCTCTATCTGTGGTTGCAGGAACTGAAATGATATCTATCCTTTTCAGGTTCTGCAAGTCTCCAAGGACCCATGTGTCAAAGGGGCGGCCTGCTCTTAGACTACACAGGCCCAGGAGAACCTATTTTGCAATGTAAAGAAACAACATAACTCAGACCTCTCTAGAACTCAAAACTTTTTAACATGACTGCCTATTTAAGACCTCTGTCTTCTCCTACTGCTCAGGATACTTCTGATAGATGGCATTTCTGCCATGTGACACCAGCTGGGTCACTTGGCATAACCTTTTAACATGCCCTTGCCCATTACTATGATTCGGCAGACATACAGTGTAAATGATGTTTGTATACAGTCAATCCTATATTTATATAATATACAATGTACAATGCCCATGAATGTAAAGTCAGTAAAGTACAAACTATGGGCGACATATATGAAAAGGGAAGCAACAAATTGTCTTAACCTGTTCTATAGATGTATGAACCGTCTAAAGTTAGCACGTTGTACGCCAGACACAACACTTTTGAATGCACCAATGATGCGGGGGAGTTTCGCACCAGAATCATACAATGTGGCAAAAATGTGCCAAAGTTTGGGGCAAAATTGTCATACAAATCCATACAAGTTTAAAAGTGGCCTGGCTGAGACTACTTTTGGCATAGAACAGAACACATTTATAAAGTGCTGTGAGACGCTTTCATACGTACTGTCAGATTACACACTATTAAAAACAGAGGTAGAACTGGCGAGTCAGTGCCAGGCTCATACATGTTGCCCCAAAATCAGCACTTTTGCAATTGGTTTGTATTACTTAAATTATTTAGTATAGCAGCTATAAGCTAATCTCTGTGTGTCTAGAGCTAAATCAGCGGTTGGTTCAAACCCCCCTGTGCTGTGATTGGCTGGCTGCTTTTATTTCAATCTCTGGTTGGGACATGTCCCCTGTGCTGTGATTGGCTGGCTGCTTTCAGTTCAACTTCTGGTCGGGACATGCCCCTGTGCTGAGATTGGCTGTCCTGAGCTGTGTGAAACAGGCTGCCTGTGCGCCTCAGCTTCTCTCCTAGTGATATGCTAATCACTGCTATAGAACCACCCACAACCTGACCAGGCAGTGAGAGTCTGCAGCTGTCTGTGAATCAGTGAAACAGCATGGTAAGACAACCTCTTTAAACTAAACAATTACTCTTTAGTCTGGTTTATTCTGCGTTTAAAGCTCTATTTGGAGCCTCCTTATAGAGGTGCAAATGGGCCTATTTTAAAATGGACAGCCTGATCATTTTTCTCAGCTTCGTCCTGTTCAAAGAAAAAACCCATCAGACTCTCTGTCTGACAGCTTGATCTCCAGCTCTTCTCTCCCCTCTGCTAGACGATCCTTTAAGCTGATTTATGACCAAATCAAAGTTAAATGTTTTAGTACTTTTGCACAATATAAAACATGTTTTATGTAAAAAAAAAGCAATTTTTTGTCACCTCATTCTGAATTCCAATTTTATTTTTTCATCATCATTTCTGAATAAGGGCTTGTTTTTTGTAAGATTGGTTGTAGTTTTTATTGGTGTCATCGGTCTTTTTGAACGTATGTTGACTAATTTTGAATATTTTGAGGGAGGTGGAAGAAAAATGAAAATCAAACATATTTTTATTCTACCATGCCTCTTTGGCCATGTTCACACGGCTTATTTCGCAACTGATTTGCAGCCGTATTTATGGCCGCAAATCCGTTGCGAAATCAGTTACAAACAAGTAACTGGCCGTTTAACATTGATTTTAATGGGAAATACGTGTCGTCGTTCAGACGACACTTATCTCCGTTCCGGATTTCGGCCGCGGATTGCGACCGCAATCCGGCCGCAAAAACAATGTGCATGTCAATTATTTCCGGACGGATTCACCAACTATAATGAATGGGGATGGTGAATCTGTCGGGAAATCAGTTCCAAATACGTGCCACACTTAGTGGCACTTATTTGAAACTGGTTTGCAACTGATTTCGGAACGTATTTACGTCGGAAATCCGACGTGAATCAGTTCTGAAATCAGCCGTGTGAACATAACCTTTAGGTAACAATAATACAAGTTAAAGGGGTTTTCTCACAACAGGGTTTTGCAGGCATCTGAGCATTTTCTTTGGCTTTGATTTTCAAATCCAGGGGCGGTTCTCTCCTCCCAGTAGGTAGGTCTTCCCTCACTGAGGAGTAGTGACCTCTTCACACCTCCTCCCTGTTTCTGCTCACTCCTGAATCCTCTTCATTCTGTGTAAGCAGTGGAAGGGAATGGATGCAACAGCTCTCCAGACCTCCTGTAGTGGTCAGTTCTCGTGCCTGTACAGCTGTGATAGTCACCTCCCTCCCAGGCTTCAGAAGCAATCCTTGTAACACTTGCTTTGGTGTAAGCAGTTATAAATACAGCCTGAAAGGATGAAACAAATTTGATAAATGCAACTGTTCCCCCTCTTTTTTCAGTCAGGAGGTAGAGAGGGAGCAGAGTGTATAAGGATGTGTTACATGGGTGGGGGGAGCAGAATGTGTAAGGTGAGTTATATGGATGGAGGAAGTGAATCTGACAGCTAAAGAGACTTAGTAATTGCCCAGGTCCTTCACATTAGAGCTGTCACTAGGAGAGAAGCTGAGAAGCACAGGCAGCCTGTTTCACACAGCTCAGAAGGACACCCAATTACAGCACAGGGGGCATGTCCCAACCAGAAGTTGAACTAATCACAGCACAGCACAGGGGGTGTGAAGCAACTGCAGGCTGCTGATTTAGCTCTAGACACACAGAGGTTAGCTTATAACTGCTATACTAAATAATTTAAGTGCTGATTTTTAGGATCTGTCTCCACTGCATCGAACAAAAAATGGCCTGATAGTTTATTTTCCGATGCAGGACCGCAGTTTTTGTCACACTTTGTACAAAAACCGCAGTCGCTTCTCGTTTTTTTGCCGTCATCCATACAATTGGAGTGTATGGGAAGACACCAAGAAAACTAAAAGTGCTTGCGTATTATACAGCATGTTGTATATTACGCCGGCGCCAGAAGATGAGCGGAGAAAAGACGAGCTGTGGAGATTGCAGCTCCTCTTTTCTATTACTGCCTATGGGGCCGCAAGAACGATCGTTTTCTTCGGCGCTTTTAACAAACTAAAAGCGCCTAAAATACGATCGTAATCCTGTGCAGTGGAGACATAGCTTTACTGTCCCCATCATTACAGATATGATCTTTGTAGCGAGTAAACCCTTCAACTTTATTGCATGGGTCATTGTTATTTCTGGGGTAACAAGCATGCATTTTTTCGGAGTGAATTTTTTTCCTTTTTTCGCTTACTTTTCTTGGGGAAACTTTTTTTTAATGAAACTTTCTCTAAAGAATGTAAGTGAATGTAACATTACATTGGCACCCCCTCAATGAGATTGTGGGGTGCTGATCTTGGTTGCCATTGCAGCTGGAAGCCTAATGAAGACTTGCATAGCCGTCATGTAAGCAGTTCTATTACTTCCTGCTCCAGACATGAAACTTTATTTTCCTCATTTTGTTGCTGTTCTAGTCTTGATGAATTGAACTTTAATTATACAATGTACTTAGTTTACATGTATATATCATTATAAAAGTGGAATAAATATTTTCCTGTACAAGTAACTAAAACACATTAAAATTTCATGCCTCATTTTAACTTTTAAATTCATATGCATAAAACTTGGCAATCCAAAATATACCACACCCTATAGGAAAAGCGTAGGATTATCATAAGTCACTTCAATATGCATTTGCTCAAATAGATTTTTGCCAATATTAATCAGCCATAAAACTAACCCTCACTTGGGGAGACATGTATGAAGGAAGGCGCTTCAAAGTGAATTGTCGAGTCTTGTTTTCAGTCTATAATGTACCTGAATGTATGAAAGTGTTTTTAGTGTGTTCATAAATGGAGTCTAAAGTTCAACGTGCCTCGCCTCTGAATCAGGTGCATTACGAAACTTGGGCACATTAGTAATGCACCTAACATGTATAAAGGCTATTGATAGGCTGGAAATAATCGAAAAGTTATTTATAGCATATCAGTGAATAGAAACGATGGTAGTGATCTTGCTTGGTGAACCACAGGTCCCAGCAATACCAGTGCTATGCTGGCTCTTGCTGTATGTAGAATAAAGGGTGAGAGCAGCAAAAATAAATTTCAAATTTAATGTAGTAAAATTTTTAAATCTGATCAACATAATCAGTGGGTTATTGAATGTAAAACTAGTTTTAGATTCTTTTTATTTTAAATACCTTTTATAGAAGATATTTTAATATTTTTGCGACATTATATATTTTAAATAATTAAATTTTATATAGTTTGATAATTATCATAAATTACTTTTTGTTATTGTACTGGTGCAAGCTGAAAAATATTGGACATTTTTTTCCACATTGAAATAGGTCTGCCTGTCCGAGCAGTAATGTGCCTAGTTTTGCCGAACCACATTCCTATATGCGTCTAATATTACGAGTGTGGTGCGACACCGCCTCAGAACGCCCCCAGAACACCCTTTCATGTTAGGCGCATTCGAAAGTGTCGAGTCTTACGACCAATGCACCTAACACATTTGTTATGCGCATTAGACATCATAGCCGGCTCACTTAGGCGCATTTGATGCCAGAAAAAGGGCTAAAAATCCCGATCATACATGTCTCCCTTGGAGATATCTTTTTTTTCACTTGGTTAGCATACCAGTTTCCTGACACTTGCATTCCCATGGTGCAGTAGTACTGATGTCATGTCCATCTGATGTTGTCTCCGGCCCAATGCCAGATACCTATGTGACATTGTATAGGAAGTGACATGAGACATAAGTGTCAGGGAATGGGTAAATTAATCCATTCAAATCCAGTAAAAGAAAATCCTAATCCCAACTGAAGGTTATGGTTACAGCCTGGATTAAAACGGTTTTCTCACCAATATAATTAGCTTTTAACATGTAGGCAATGGTAAATAGAAACTATTACCAAATACATTGCTGTTCTAATTTTGTTTCATTTCAGAGGTAGAGCAGATCTAATCCCTGCTTCTGTACATAAACTTCCCTAGGTTAATGACCATCTCTCTGCTTTAACAGGCTGCAGTAGGATAGTCAGGATGGTGTATCTTATCAGCAGCACAGTAGCGTGTTTATCTTTGTTACTGACAAACTGTAACCCTTTTGAGATCTGGAGCTTTCTGCCCTGCTTTTTAAACCCTTCTATTAGCAATTTCCCTCTAATAGGCTCAGCTAGGAATAGCAGAGCTGATATGCCAATTACTGCTGTTGGACCGCCTAGAGCTTGAACAGGAAGTGGGAGCCTGAAGCTGGCAGTAATAGCAGGCTCTGTGAAACAGTATGGTGAGAAATCTCCTTTTAGGCTAGGTTTAAAGTGAAAAATGTGATTTCAGGATATCCTGAACCTATTGACTCTTGCTCCTCCACTGTATTTCTTCCTTCCGTGCTTGTTATTTATGTGTTTTTTCTACGTTTTCGGTTTTGTAACTGCTCTATAAACCTTATCCATGTACATTTAAACAAGTACAGGCAGTCCCCGGGTTACGAACCGGATAAGGACTGTAGGTTTGTTCTTAAGTTGAATTTGTATGCAAGTCGGAACATGTATATTTATTAAATATAACTCCAGCACAAAAGGTTTCTTTTTCAGTTTTGGAAAGTGCAGTGAAGGGTTTTTACATTTGTTTTGCTGTCTGTGCCCCTGTTAAGAAGATTTCGCCTCATTTTCACTTTGTGTGCTGCTTTGGCATGCTGGGACTTGTCATTCCATAGCTACTATCTGCTGGGGAGCATGGAACTACAAGTGTAGCATGACCCATAAGTCTCAGTTTGTAATTAGGGGACAGATGTAAGTCGGAATGGTGTAAGTCGGGGACTGCCTGTATATTATGTTTTTATTGTTTCACGTGCAAAGAAAAAACAGGTAGTAGAATCCTTATGCCTTTTGTTGGATGATCAGTGCTTTTCTCATCTATTTGTAGCATTGCAGTGCTGAAAATTTAGGTATGTACATGTGACTTTTCTCCTTGCAGAAGGGACTGTCTGCCTCTCACTCTTTTGAGTTTCCATGATTCCACATCCAAGTCACAAATGTGGAAGGTGGTGTGGTGCAGACAAACGCTGTGTGACGAGGTGCGGCAAGGGGAAAGACCTCAGCATTCTCTTGGTCTGAATTCCAATGTGCTTAGATGTTCAAAAATGAAAAGAAGATATACAGTATTTGCCCTTAGGCGCTACTAAAGTGTGAGGCAATCCCAATGTTAAACCTGACATTGCATACTTTTGATATGGGTTTATTGGGGTAGATGTAAAAAACAAAGTGTCTAGAGGATAATCTGCCTTTTATTGCTCATAGCAAACAATCACAGTGCAGTTTTCATTTTTCAAGAGCACTCTAAGTAATGAAAGTTGCACTGTGGTGAACCACTATAAGCAACATTTACAGGTGGGTTTTTTGTGATATTTTATCATTTTACCATCATATGTCATATCTGTACCTCATGATGTGAGTTTATAGAGCAGCTTACAGGCCGTTAGATACAAGGCAGGTGCCAGCTGTTAATTATAGCTCATACCCACCATAACAGTGGCATTGAAGCCATTACAAAATGGTGTGGCATTCCATTGCAATTCCTCACTAACCCCTGGCAATGTGATTGTAACAGTTAGCGGGTAAGCAGGTGGTGGATCTGTAGAGTCACCGCAAGAGATGGTGCAGACCATGCCAGGGAGCGGAGTCTAGGGAGTCTTCTCACCAGAGTCCGCCGCAAGACGATTTGGACTGGGCTGTGGGGGCCTCCAAGGTCACTACCAGTGATGTGACCATTTGTGGTGACAGTCGAAGTGCCAGGCGTAGAACTGCAGGAGCAGGCAGAGGTGACAGGTCACAGGCAGGTGGTAGACTGGTGTGGCAGCAGGTACAACAGCAATTAGTAGTCTGACGTTGCAGCAGGTAACAGCAGAAAGTACTGGAACCAGCCAACAGCAAAAGGTACAACAATGCAGAGGTCGGGGGGGCATGCACATGAACCGGACATAGACAGGAGACCAGGTCAGAGCAGGAGCATAGTGAGGTGATTAGACGCCGGCCAGAGGTTCAGGACTGGAAGCACCGACACAAGTACATCCCCGGTCCGGAGCAAGGACCGCGGTGTGAATTGTGACAGCGATCCTGTCATGGCTCCAATTGTCAGGACATTTGGAGACCTAATGAAGGCCTGCAGGCCTGCCTTCTTATACCACCCCTTTAAATCCTACCGTCTTGTAATTGTACAAATAAAAAAGAAAACTAATTTTAAGAAAAGGAAACATAATTGGTATTGTCATGTCTGTAAATGTCTGATCTGTTAATATATGACATTATTTCTCCTTCACTGTGAACGCTGAGGAGAAAAAATACCCAGTGCCCAGTTTTTTGGTTGCCTCCCTAAAGAAATTGGAATAAAAAGTAACTAAAATTTCTTATTTACTCTAAAATGGTACCAATAAAAACTACACTTTAGCTTGCAAAAACAAGCCCTCGCACAGGTCTATAGGTGGAAAAATTAAATTTCTTGTTCTTAGAAATTGGCAATCAAAAACAAATGTAAAAAATAGAAAAAAACAATGGACGTATGGGTACATCCTATTATCAATAAGGAGCTATGGAGCATGCTTACTTGCTTAGTTCTCTACACAGGCAGCAGGTGACGGCTGATTATTACAGCTGACACCCGCCGCTAACAGCAGATTTCAGAGTCAGCTCCTATTCCTGCTGATTAACTCTTTAGACATGCACCGTTACTTTCTCCGATTGGCTCCTTTTCCCTCCACAACGAGATTGTGAGGTGCTGATTAGTTACTATGGTGGCTGAAAGCCTAATGAAGGCTTCCATAGCCTTTCTATTTCTTTCTGCCTCAGGCTGTCAGAAAGGGGTTATGTACTAAAACATAATGAAAATATTTTTTTTTAAATGTTATCCTTTACAGGTTAGGGATTATGGAGCAGATTCACACACTGAGGCCGTTCCATACCGTTCCATACATGTTTATTATAGCTGACACCCACCACTAACAGCACGGATAGGAGCCAGCTCCAATCCCTGCTGTTCAAGCATTTAGATGCCGTGGCGTTCGTGGCCACTTTATCTAATGAATGTAAGTGAATGTAACATTACGTTGCGAGGCGCTGATCTTGGTTGCCATGGCAGTTGGAAGCCTAAAGAAGACTTTAGAAGGTCAATATCGAGATCTCTCCCAAAATCTATTTATACTCAGGACTGTATCTAGAACTAGGGGCATCCTCTATGTCTTGAGGATAAAAAATTTCTCAATAAACAAAGAAGGGGATTCTTTACTGTAAGAGCAGTGAGGCTATGGAGTTGTCTGCCAGAGGAACTGGTCATGGTAAATTCACTAACAGAGTTTAAAAGTATCTTTCTAGAGTGTATTAATATAGCTAGTTATAGTGACTAGGATTGTGAAGAAGGGTTATTGACTCAGGGATTCAGTCCTATTGCCAAATTGGAGTTGGGAAATATTTTTTCCCTAAAATGAGGACAATTGGTTTCTACCTCTTGGGGGGTTTTGCCTTCCTCTTTATCAACATTATAGCACAGTAGGCTGAAATGGAAGGATGCATGTCTTTTTTCACTCTTACAAACTATGTAACTATATTAAGGGCCACATGTATGAAAACTGTCTAGGTCTAAAATTCACTTTGTAACCCATAGCAACCAATCAGAGCGCCCCCCTCATTTTTCCAGAGCACTATATGAAATGAAAGAGGCGCTCTGATTGGTTGCTATGGGCAACAAAGTGAATTTCCGACCTAGGCAGTTTTCAAGCATGTGGCCCTAAATATTTATTTTCATTTTATTTTTTGTAGACAATTCTTATTTTATTAACATTTTTATTTACTTTTTTTTTACTATTTTATAACTCTATTTTATGCATATAGTATTATACATTATACTTTGTGTCAATATGACACAGACTGCTGTCAGGGAAACAATTACTATGTCCTAACAACATGCGTACTGACCAGACCGTCTTGGAGTTCTTTTTAATTCCTTTGGACTGACTGCATATGGTTTGCCTAGTTTCTCTGGGTCACTAGGAAATCCAAATGGGATAAAGAGGAGCAGCCATTGATCTTGCTGTTGTCAAAGAACGCGGTGATCAAGAGATGTAACAGAGGGTCATATGATAACTAGCACAGTTCTAGTCCAAGATTAAAGAACACATGGGAATACATTTAACAATATATCATCAACATTTTACAGTTCAGGGTCCCCTGGCTTTGAGGAGGAGTAAAATCAAGAAATGTTTTCCCAATGTATGAAAGCACAGATTACTCACTATGAACGGTGCGGTTTCAAACAATATATCACAAAAAAATTAAACTTAATTAAAGCTATATAGAAGCAAGTAGAACAGTTAAAAAAAATCAGATATGAAGCCAAGTAAATTCCAACTTTCATAAAATGTTTATAGAGAACAAGAAAATTCTCAAAAATGTATCCAAAAATAGCAACAAAGAAAAAAACACCCTGTAATATTATTATTGACTAGTTATGAACATTCATAAAAAAGTAAAGAATTCAATTAATTTATCATAAATTACAGAATGAAAAGTAAGAATTGTTGCATCAAGGTGCTAAATGCAAATTACAGTGGCATCTGATACAGTGATTAGAAAAATACATCTATATCTGAAATATTGTGGTTCCCAAACTTTTCTGCAGGAATATTCTCCCCACATGTATCACTGTTCTGCAACTTCCCCATTGCACTTCTGAACAGCATAGGAAAGCCTAAAGTCATATATTGACTGACACATTCTTCATGTTATAGATCCAGCACTTACAGAAGACTAGTTGCTTAATTTACTCCACTAAAAAAGGACAGAATACAAAAGAAAAGCTCCATACAGAGGCCAACGCGTCTCATATCTTTTAGGTCCTCGTTCACAGCGTGCTTACAAAGACCTGTTAATGGAGTAAATAAGGCGTCTACTTTTAAAGTGCTGGATCTATACTGTAAAGAATTCGTTCTAGTGTCTACCACAGCCTGGAAAGATATCACTCCAAGACTCCCCAGTGATCTTGTTTCTTTTTTGTTTAAGAGCTGGCCAAAACAGTTCAAGCACAAGTTCAGAGACCATAGAGGCTCTCGTTTAGCTTGCAATATAACGTAATTGATTCACAGAAGAATACAATGATATACATGACCAATGCCCTTCACGTGATTTTTTTCCTAATTCTCACCACCCCACACACTCCAGGTAGGATTTTTGCTTTAGGAGGATGGGACCCCTGCTGCCAATTAGTCAACTGAGTCCTACTTTAATCTGGCCCAGGATCTTTCACCCTCTGTAGCTCATAATCCCTGATATTATAGTCCCATCTGCCCAGTGATACTCTACATTGCTGCTACTTCTGACCTATTTTGGTTTCAGTGCTCACACCTGAGAAGAAAATAGGATGCATCAGACTAGACCACCTTCTTCTGTTGCTTTCTCATCCAGTCCTGAAGCTCCTGTATCCATGGTAGGAGCTTTCTGCTCAAATTATAACCAGCGACCAGTTGGGAAAATACTTTTTGCCCACCATATATCTCTTGTACTGGGTTGTATAGCATATTCTTTACCTCCATTCTGATCCAAAAAAACTGTATTCTAAAGTTGAGATATATTTTGTATAGTACATGTGTAAACAAAAGAGGGACAGGCTCACCCTTATTGTGGTAGCAATTTCACCTGGTTTCCTCTAGTGATCCCATGTATTCCTTGCTGCACGGACTCGCTCGTCCTCGGCTTCTGGACCGTAATATGCTCCAAATTAAATTCTTGAGACTCCAGCAGATAATAGGAAAAGGGTCACTTGTTTATTCAAATGTACAGAATACAGAGAGTAAAATTCCACATGGCTATCCTCGCTTACGCATTTCGGACAACATACGTGTCCTTGTTCACAGCCTACTTTATATAGTTTTTATTCAAGGGGAAATTTAAATTAAAACTGTAGGA
>JAODAL010022234.1:0-65209 GCA_025379985.1 Phyllomedusa bahiana | reverse complement strand
TGATTTGGGACATTGACAGTACATGGCTATACCAAGCTCACATTTTTCTAAGAAAGGTTCTAGCACACTCTACATTTCTGTCGTATGAGAACACTTATCTAGAACTACATTTTTGATAATAGTAACAGGTTCGGGTCTCATCTGGGTCAGACGTTCCATTTGGAATCTCCGTTGCAGGAGACAATGGACGCCTCAAAAATGCGGGTCACAACCGGGGCTTGGAGCCCGACAAACCAAAAGCCCCGCTCCGACCCTAAATTTCCCCCAAACCCTCCGCCCCCGAACCCGACTCCTAACCACTCCGCTCCTGACTCCCTCATATTGGCGCATTTTAAGTGATAATTTTAAACCGAGTAAAATGGTAACACCCGGGTTTTTATCACCTTATGATCAATAATCAACATTTGGGTAGAACGACACTGAAAGCAAAAGGAAACCCTTTTTTTGATCTTTTGAACACTTGGGGTAAAGTTGAAAAAAAAGCTGTATTTGTACCCAAGCCCAGTCTGCCCCAAACTTTGGGAATGTGAAGAAGAGACCTGGGACAGTTTTTGGGGCAAGACCTGCTTAAATCGATCCAATCCAGAATGATTCGGGCAGTTTTGAAAACCAAAAGGTGAATTTCCCAAATACTAACAAAATAATAAAAAATTAACTTTTTGTTTTTTGGGAGCAAAAACAGTAACAATGCATTACGGGAAAGAATCTGAAACAAGCAGATGCTAAATACTTGCAAGTCAAATTTATGTAATGGGTTAAGATGACGTTTTAAAAAATTACATACCTCATGTACAAAGCTGTATGATGGAGAGATATGGAGCCTGAAAGTCTCAAAATTTAAAACATTTTACCCTTTTGCTTGTCAGGGTACAAATATTTATTGGATATGACTTTAGAACACCAAAAAATTGTATAATGCAAAACACTGCAGGAACATTTGTGGGGTCCCCTGAATTTTTTCTGAAAATAGTACCCTCCATCAATCCTGCATACATGACCTCACATTATCTCATTTTTCCCCCTAAGAACGGCCTCTTACACTAAATTGGGGTTTGGGGGGAAAACGGTGACCACAGGGGGAAAATCTTACAATGTCAGGGGGGGGGAAAAAAAGGGAATTGCCTCACCACGTCAGTTTGTTGAATGGTTTTTCTACTTCTTTTAAAGCAGTGAAAAATTTGCCGAAATCGTTTGCCCTGGGAGCGAATCTTTTCCCCTGGGCAGCGCTTTGGCTCTCCCCGTCATCAATTACACCCTCATGTGATGAGGCGAAAATATGGGGGGCAGGACACTGGCGGGCCCAAATCCTCTTGCTCTTTGCATAAACTAACTGGACCAAATTTTTATATATTTTGGGAGTCGGGGTCGGTCCCTTTTTTGACGACTCCCCTCCTGCAAAATAGGACCGAACCCCACTCTGGTCCACCTCCGACTCCCCAACCTGGTCACAAAGGGCACCCCGCCGCCTGACGGACCCTATTAATTAAAATGGTTTTTGGGCCTCCATTGAGGGGGCTACTACAGACACTTTTCCATCATTTCCCCCTTCAAAAAAGGTTCCGAACAAAACCTCCACCATACGGAACCACCCCACTACGCCCCGGCGAAACCCACGCCGACACCGCGCCGAAGACTCGCTGTCAAAAATTTATGGAGCTTTACACACGCCGGGAAGGGCCCCGGCACCCAAAACCCCGGACAAACCCACGCCGTGTGAATAGTAACGCGGTTTCCCATAGGAAACCATGTAATAACCTGGGGGCATTTGGGGCGCTTTGGATGGGTTTTGGCCTCACCGCTCCAAATCCGCCGTGTGAACTAACCTAGAGTTTCAAATCGGGGACACCTTGTGCCATCCTGTCCTGTCTGCAAGACATTATGGTCTTTACATTAAGAAAAAATTTAAAATTTAGCAGGTTTCTTGCAGCATGTAAGTTTTTCTCTCTCTTGCTTTCATTCATACCAGACACTCGCTTGGGCTTCATTGGTTTTCACAACCCCCCTATTAGTAACAGGCACAATTAGAAAAAAAAGCAAGCAGAGTGAAATTCAGTCACTGCTGTAAACCCACCCCCAAGGGAAAGTGAGCCTGTGAAGAGTAAAAAACAGTTACATGGGGGAAAATCCCATTAAGCAGTTTAAAAACTTTATGTCCAGTATAAATTTTAGCCAAACTGATTGTAATTGTCACAAGCGAAGGTAATGGCTGGCAGAACACCTTCATAGCGTGGGCATAGGCAGAAGGTCGGGTCAGGCATGAAGTTAAAAACAAACTGAGAGTCAGAACAGAGACACACAGCTGTAATTCTTAAATTTTTCAAACCACTTACAAAAGGCAGCCAAGGTCCTGGCCACTTTTTCCCTTGGCACACAGGAGTTGCCCGGGGCCCCCCCAAGTATATGGGCCCCAATGGTGTATGTATGTATGTCCCCGGGAAAACAAGAAATACAAGAAAGAATACCCAAACCCTTTGGTTGGGTTGCTTGTTTAACATTGTATGTTTTTGGGTTGCAAACAGTTAAAAACCATGGGGAAAGGGGGCCAAAGGCTCCCTGCACCCCAAAATATCTTTTAGGCTGCAGGCTGGCGTGCCAGACAAAGTGGCGTGATAATATGGGGGTGCTGAGGGAGGCTCGAGGGATAGCCAAGTGTGATGTAGTTTTGGCAGGGCCCCCTGCAGTACTATCCCCGGGGCCCCATAAGCTTTGACGGGCCCGAGCAAGGTGAGGGGGCGAGGGGCCCTTTTAAAAAGCTTTTCCCCCCGCTGAGATCCGCTGGTGCAGCAACAGGGGAAAGTGACCACCAGACTCGTGATTGTGGTATTATTATAGGTATCAATTAAAGTGAACGTCAACCTTTTAACACCTTGTAAAAGTCTAGAGCCCTGACTCTCTTCAAGGATCTCCATAGCATCCCCGCTTTTTCTAATACGAGCCTGAATCTCCCCATAGCCCTAGAGGTTAATGAAAAAAATTCTGTCTTTTCCCCAGCCCCCACTTAAAAAAAGGGACTTAGAAGCTTAAGTATACAGCATTACTGTTTTTTTTTTTGAAAAGCAAAGTATAGCAGCAAAAACTCCTAAAGCCCCTTTGTAAGAACATTTTATAAATGTCTATTTTAAATTTGGGGCTCTTAACGGGGAAAATTGGCTCCAACCAAATTTACATTTTTATGGGAAAAACCAAACACAACATTTTGGTTTTTTTTCATTGCTATCACTAACTTTACTCAAGGGGGAACATTCCCTTTAAACCATTCCCCTTTTCCCGTTTTATTAATAGCAAAAGGGGTTTATAATTAAATGTATATAAGGTCACAGGGAAATTAAGCCAGGTCAAAGGTTTTAAAATTTTCGGGGTTTGTGGCTGATATTTGGGAGACTGTTCAATGCGGTTTTTTTTTTTTTTTTCAAAATATGGGTTTTTAATTTCGGTTGCCATAAGATCTCTGTAATAGGGGTTTAAAGCAACACTCTAGGAAAAAAGGTCTATAAGTAGCTTTTTTAAATTTGGGGGGGTACTGAGGTTTTGGCTGGGAAACTCCTACACCCAATGCAAAATGTATGATGTGTAATGCTGTGGACTCACACACCAGCTACAATACTACCATTCTTATATTAACACAAGGGGTTACTGGGCCCCCAGATTCTAGGGGGCCAAAAACTGACTTCAACATCGCAAAACCCCCACCCCACCATTTGGGTTTTCTGTAAAACCGAGTTTTGGGGAGGGGGTAAAACCCGGCAATAACTTTTAAAAAGATTCCCGGCCATTGATCACCTTAAAAAAAGCCCAAGGGAAAAAAAAACAAAGAAAATTAACCCAAAAACCCTTTCTGCTCTGATTTGGCTTCCCTTTAAACGTTAGAGAGGGTCTTTTATCCTCCATGTGTAAAAAAAGGTTTTCCCAGGCTACCCACCACTCCCTCCCCTAAAAAAATGGCTGGGAAAGGCCCTTGTCATCCCTGCTGTGTCTTAAACAGCATCAGATGAGCTTTTTATCTTTTTTACTGATAAACTTTAACCCGCTCTGTAAACATTGTGTCCCTTTCGTTTAAAACCCTTCATCACCAATGTCCCTTAACAGGGTCAGCTATGGAAAACAGACCCAAAATGGGCAGTCCTGCTATAGAAAAAAACCCCCCCCCTTAAAAGGAAGTGGAGCCGGAAGCGTAGAATTGCCCAACCTGAAAAGGAATGGGAGCAAAGAAGCTGTAAACCATCCACAGCCCCTTTAGCCCGGGAAACAAAGGGTTAAAAACTTTAGAACCCCCCATAGCCCGAACAAAAGTGGGATCTGAAGCGTAAACTGCCCACACCTGAACAGGATTGGGAGCCTTAAACTGTAAAAAACCCGCCCACTGCTGAAAACAGGAAGTGGGACCTGAAGCTGTAGAACCATCCACAGCCTGAAAAAGAAGGGAGCCTGAAGCTGTGAATGCCACAACATGAACAGGGGAAATGGGAGTCAAAAACTGTAGAATTTCCCACACCTGAAAGAATTTGGGGGCCTGAACGTAAAAACCCCACACCCGAACAAGAAGTGGGAACCTGAGCTTATAAAACTCCCAAAACCCGAAAAAAGGGAAATGGAAGCCTAAAACTGTGAATTACCCCCAGCCCCGAACAGGAAGTGGGAACCCAAGCTTAGCACCGCCCACAACCTAACAGAATGAGAGCTGAAGCTGTAAACCGCCCAAAACCCGACCGAATGGGAGCCCGAAGCGTAGAACTGCCCCCAACGTGAGCGGAAGTGGGGCCTGAAGCTGTAGAACCACCCACAACCTGAACCTGACCAGGAAGTGGGAGCCTGAAGCTGTAGAACCACCCACAGGCTTAACAGGAAGTGGTAGCCTGAAGCTGTAGAACCACACACAGCCTGAACAGGAACTGGGAGCCTGAAGCTGCAGAACCGCCCACAACCTGAACAGGAAGTGAGAGCCTGAAGCTGTAGAACCGCCCAAACCCTGACCAAGAAGTGGGAGCCTGAAGCTGTAGAACTGCCCACAACGTGAGCAGGAAGTGGAAGTCTGAAGCTGTAGAACCACCCACAACCTAAACAGGAAGTGGGAGCCTGAAGCTGTAGAACCACCCACAGGCTTAACAGGAAGTGGTAGCCTGAAGCTGTAGAACCACCCACAGCCTGAACAGGAACTGGGAGCCTAAAACTGTAGAACCATCCACAGCCTGAACAGGAAGTGGGAGTCTAAAGCTGTATAACCGCCCATAAGCTGTACACGAAGTGGGAGCCTGAATCTGGCTGTGAAGAACAGCCTCTGTGAATAAAGCATGGCAAGAAAATCCTTTTAAGGTCATTAATGAAATTTTAAGCAAATCTCCACCTGGGAATCTGAAATCTAATATATAAGTCAGTGCCTTTAGGTGATGCTTACCTGCTATTTACTTTCCTCAGTGCTTGCTGTTTGGATGCTTTTTATCCTATCTCTAGTGAGGCAGGTCTGTGATATGTGACAACAGTTTATCTACAGAGCCTTCAGGGAGTGTGAGGTGGTCTAAGACACTCCTCCTGCCTCTTCATTGGTTCAGGCTGCTGCTCGCTCCCGCCTCCACGCAGCTCTGCCTCCTCTCATTGGCTGTTTTTATAAGAGATGACAGACTCAGGAGCAAAGAGAGCCGACTATTAACACAGAAAAGACTGAAGGATTCTGAAAGGTATAAAAAGATTTCTCTCCCCCGTCCCCACCTGATTGTCTATTGTCTGTACATGGTAAATCTGCTATTATAGTCATGAACATGGAAGCTAAAAGGAAAAGCATTATAAGTTACTCCTTTAAGGGGTCGTTGACGTGTATGAAGTTCGAAGAAGATGCAGAAAATAACACCGTAAAAGGTCAAATATCGTGATGGTTGGAAAATTAAGGTACTTAAGCGACCATGTTGCCTCGATATCTGCCTCTCTCTTACCGATGGCTTCTATGGTGATCTGAGCTTGGTTGGCAGAAAGTTGGTGTGGCAATGCCAGGATGGGGCTCAGTGGTTAGAACTATTGTCCTGGGTTGAAATCCAATGTGTAAGAGCAGTACAGGACATGTAGTACTGCACTGTACTGTAGAGAGGCGCTATAGACAGTCAATCACTACATGCACTGCACTAATACATGTAAGAGCAGTACAGGACATGTAGTACCGCACTATACTGTAGAGAGGCTCTACTAGACCACCAATCACTGCATGCACCCGACTAATACATGTAAGAGCAGTACAGGACATGTAGTACCAGCACTTACTGTAGAGAGGTCTACTAAGACCGCCAATCACTGCATGCACCTCACTAATACATGTAAGAGCAGTACAGGACATGTAGTACCAGCACTGTACTGTAGAGAGGCACTATAGACCACCAATCACTGCAATGCACTCACTAATACATGTAAGAGCATACAGGACATGTAGTACCGCACTATACTGTAGAGAGGCGCTACTAGACCTACAATCACTGCATGCACCTACTAATACATGTAAGAACAGTACAGGACATGTAGTACCGCACTGTACTGTAGAGGGGCGCTATAGACCACCAATCACTACATGCACCTCACTAATACATGTAAGAACAGTACAGGACATGTAGTACCGCACTGTACTGTAGAGGAGGCTATAGACCACCAATCACTGCATGCATCTCACTAATACATGTAAGAGCAGTACAGGACATGTAGTACCACGCTGTACTGTAGGGGAGGCCTATTTGACCCCCCAATCACTGCATGCATCCTCACTAATACATATAAGACAGACAGGACATGTAGTACCGCACTGTACTGTAGAGAGTAGCTATAGATCACCAATCACTGCATGCACCTCACTAATACATGTAAGAGCAGTACAGGACATGTAGTACCACGCTGTACTGTAGAGAGGCGCTACTAGACCACCAATCACTGCATGCACTTTGCAAATATTGCTGCTTTAAAAGTAAAATGCTTATGATAATTGGGTGGCTCTTCCATCAATCACATGAGCCACAGATCAGCAGTGTCTGGGACATTGTATGGGGAGTTTGGTTACAAAGAGCATTGTATGCTGGAAATGTTGTATCCTGAGGCCACTGTAACCTGAGGGGTCACTGTATAGGCAACATCTGCCAATCTCCACTGCGTATACAACTCTATTTTTAGCATTATGGGAACCAATATGCCATCTTATGTGCCCAATAATGACCCAATTAATCAGGTTATCTATATGAGCCCTAAAATAGTTCTCTGTGAATGTCTGAGAATGAGCTCCTGAGCTACATGCAGTACAGTTACCTTGTAGTCTCAGAGTAGGTTGTTTTTGCTGTGGTTGACATTGACTGGTCACGAGGGACAGTGATGAGACCGGCTCTATACAAAACATTAGTCACTACAGAAAGTTGTTGTGTAATATATTGCCCAATGTGAGGAAGCCGTTTACCGCTACCAAATGTAGCAGAGCTAATCCACATAAAGACTGGGCTCCAAGTATAGACAGATTTCAATATAAAACACCCAACCACCTGGGACAAGTGGGCCAAATACTGTTCTTAGATGCAGTCCCACTCTTGCAGAGCCACTAGTAGTATAGTACTGCAAAGAGGTTATCCAACACACTATAGATTACATGTGTCACACTCAAAGCCCAGAGTCCGAAACCGGCCCGCCACATCATTTTATGTGGCTAACGAGAGGTCCGAAACAGCGAGCAGGGATGGACAAGGTCCGGACACAAAAGAACCGGCTCTCCACTCTCCCTGAAGGACGCAGCGAAGGTTTGGCACAGGCAGTTGCACTGGCACAGGAAGCGGGCTCCATTTTGGATTCAGTGCTTTGAAAGAAAAAAAGAAAAAAAAGAAAAAAGCCGGTGCTCTCCTAGTGCAGTAAAACAATTGAGATAGTGCTTCGTGCAGATAGTAGTTCACTAACCTTTGGTGGTTGTGCTATAGTAGGAGGCACAACACTCATATGCATTTGGTTTAATGTGAAGCCTATTCAGCAGCCATAAGCAAACTCCAAACCAACAGTAGAGGGGTTCAGGGGAAGGGTAGCTGAGTAAAGAAAAACAAGGCCACAGCACTGGCTCCACAGCTGGAGGTTAAATTAGCTCATAAGTGTAAAAACAAGAAAAAAACAGGGATATAGTTATCCAATTTATTGTCCATTAAAAGCGCTTAAAAGCATTAACAACATTACAGGGCTCTACGCGTTTCATGCCAATACCAGCGCTTCACCAGGAACAGATTCAATGCTCTGTCATGCACCTACACAGTGCTCTGTTTAGCAACTCACTGGAGCCCTACCCAGGTACTCTAGGCACCTAACAAAACTCTCCAATGGCCCTTTCAAGGGCAACCTTAGTGCTAATGTGGTCCTCAGTGAAAAAGACTTCAACACCCCTGTTATATTTGAAGTATCTATATATCTACCAATGTGTGGCCCAATGCTTACTTCTTCATATTCTATATAAAAAAGTAAACTTTATTCCAAATACAGGTCTTCTGATTCCATCATTTTGGAATTTTAGTATCAAACTGTATCCTTGGAGCTGAGGTTCATCTGCTCCACGACAAAAAACACAGTTTAACGCAGTATAACCATGAAGCTTAATAAGACTTAACTTTTAATAATATATCAATAAAAACACACAAAAATATTATAAATCAAACCTACAAAATACCCTAAAATCTAAACCCTCACACTATAACTACCTGTCACAAACGTGGGGTTATCGCCCCAATAAGGGCGTCCCCACGCAGGAACCTAAACTATCAAGTCCTGATATAACACTATGATAAAACGAGCGGGAGGCCAAGCGCGCGGGGCTGGAAGGAGGGGAAGGGGGCGCCCGTCTCCGCCGCTCATCTGCTCCATTTACAACTTCAATAGGTCTTCTCTGCTTTCTCCAACATTGGTGCAGGATGGAAAACATGAGTCCTTTAAAGGGGTTTTGCCACGAAGTGAGTTCCTTACCTCCTTATCAGCTCAGGGGAGAATATAAGCAAAGCATGCTGAGTCATGAATCGCTGCAGGGGTGAGAAGGAGGGGGGTGAGCAGAGAGCGAGGAAGCAGGGAGTGTCTCAAAAGTTTACTCAAATAATAACATTACAACAGTGGATTCTCTATACAGCAGACGTACTCATACACTGCAATTCTCCCCAGCCCCTTGCAAGCTCCTTCATGTTCTCTGCCATCAGATAAGAGTGCAACACAAAGCGCGCAGATGCTCCTGGTCGTGTCTAACTTTCTTTCAAGAAATAAGGGGTCTAGCAATGCTGTAGCTTCACAGGCTTCACTTTTTGTAATCACATATATTTAGAAAAGTGATTAAATACCCATTTTGGAGGATCCCACGTCAACATTACATCCTGGCAAAATCCCTTTAAGTTACTGGGCCCTTGGTTAGTGTTGTTTAGCTTGACTACTCAATGGGCAAACATCAAAAAGATCAGAGCTTATGTCTTCATATTCACTATATGTCATACGTTGATTTGTAGGTGGTTCAACTTACACATAAGGGCTCATCATTTCTTTACTACTTTGTTAGTTTATGCTTGGTTTGCCAATGCCATATGTTAACATTTTGATCTGGTTCTGATGAAATCTATCACAACCTAATGATGCCATATGGATCCTTGTGGTCTGGAGGAATGCAATAGCTCAGTGCTAAAACATATAACTATTCTTGAGCCAAATCAACCTTACCCTGTGATTTTGGAGTGTATGATCAGCACCTAGTATACCCTTTGTTTTCTCCTTACCTATCTAATATTATCTGAGGAATAGGAGTGATGACTGCTAACCTTAAAGTCAATGTATGGCCACCTTATATAACCATGATATGAATGAGGTCTTGGGATATATACAAAGTGTACTATACTGTCCGAAAACAGCCTAAAGACTCATGCTTATAAGCTCATTGGTGATCTGTGTTGTATGGAATATGCTGCTGGTGTGCTCCATATAGCCCTGCTTAATGGGGTGTTCCCCCCACAATGACAAATTGATAGACTATGCCTTCAATTATTATGGATCTCACCCTAAGGACCAGCACTTATATCAAAAAAGGGTCCTAAAACCTCTCTATTTTGAGTGGAAAAGTTGTCAGAGCTCCATCGTTCATTCCAGTGGGAGCTCTGCGTACAATGGAAGCTTTCCAAACACATCTTTGTTCAAAACGGAGAGGTTTTGGGGCCCATTCTTGACGTAGAGGTGGGACCTGCACTTATCTCGAAAACAGGTCTTAAAACCTCTCCATTTTGAACAGAATTGGTTAGAAATGTTCCATTGAACTCAGAACTCCCATTGGGAGTCAATGGGAGCATTCTGACCACCTTCTCGAGACAAGTGCAGGTCCCACCTCTGACACTCACACCTGTCTCAAGAATGGGCCCAAAACCTCTGCTTTTTGACCAGTTAGGTAGTGAGAAAGAGTGCTCCCATTGATTTCAGTGGGAGTTCGGAGTTCCAACCAACTCTCTGTTCAAAATGGAGAGGTTTCAAGACCCATTCTTGAGCTAAGGGAGGGTCCCACCTCTGGCACTCACAGCAATGTCAAGAATGGGCCCCAAAAGCTCTCCATTTTTAACAGAGAGGTAGTGAGAATGTTCCCCTTAATTTCAGTGGAAGTTTCGAGTTCAATGGAAGATTTCCAACCAACTTTCTGTTCAAAATGGAGAGGTTTAAAGACCTATTCTTGAGATAAGTGCGGGTCCCATCTCTGGCACTCACAGTTATATCAAGAATGGGCCCCAAAACCTATCCGGAGGTGATCTGAATGCTTCCATTGTACTCACAACTCCCACTAAAATCCAAGGGAGAACACTGACAATCTCTCCGTTCAAAATGGGCCCACTCTTGTGATAAGTGCAGGTTCTAGGGGTGGAACTTGCTCCTATCAAACACTGATATGCATATGCCATCAATATCGATATCAATTCGCTGTCAGTGTTTAAAGCGGTAAAAATCCCTTTAAGCTGTTCCTCTAATTTTTTTAGCACAAATGGCTGTATTGTGAATGGCATGCTCCCAAAGGGATAGCTTCTCACAGGGAATACTACGGCACACAGCACAGATGTACAACATGGAGCCCAAGAGACGGCAACATAGACTGACTGCAGTCCACCGGGTGCTGTGAGGTCAAACATGGTCTGAGACCAATTGCTCATCCTTTCACTTCTTCTACAGAATGAAAGCTTCTGCATGAGAGAGACTAAGAATCAGGAAGGAATAAGCATAAAGAGGATCTGCACTTGCAGAACATTCCAGGAGAGAGAAGACATTGTATGTAGAGAAGATACAGGACGCTACAGTGAAGAATGAGCCAAAGAGGAGACAATGACGACTCCAAGGTGGTCGAGTCCGAGCTGGTTACAGATGAACCGAGACACAGTGAGACCCAAACCGAGGTAAACAGCGCAAAAGAGGGAAGAATATAAGTGCACCTGTGTAAGCTGTAGCAGAGCATCGTGGGGCTTCTGCAGGCTCTGAGGTTAGACTGTTGTTTTACCAACTGACAATCTCAGTAAAAATAACCACAAAAAGTACAGCAGCCGCAGCTGACACTAAAACAAGCATTGAATTCATGGAACATTTATAGACTGCATTATTGCTAATTTTCCTGCATGTATAAAATGGAGGTTTTTAGTGCACAGTTTGATCAAAGTGCATATGGCCACCTACCACATCAAGGTAACTTCTCTAGGTGGATTCCCAACTCCAGCTTCACCTCTCTGTTGGGCCAAAACCACCATACAGTCAGGACAACAGGCCCTATTCACACCAATTAGAAGGACCTTTTAGGAAAAATGAGTGGAATGCATGGTGAAGATAGAGGCACCACTTTAGCTGTGTACACTTCTCATATTTTCTCAGGTCCTTATATTCATCGTTGCCCTGAATGTTTGTGGCTTCAACCCACCAAGGGACAAATTTGGAGCTGGGAACCCACCTGATGAGGTGACCTTGATGTGGTTGATGGGCCTACATAATTAATCAAACTGAGCACTAAAAACCTCCATTTATACATGTAGAAAAGACAGCAAGTAGCGTAGCCTAAATTAAATGTTTGTTTTAGTAACAGCTGGCGCCACTATATTTTGTGTGTTTTAGAATTTCTATTACGGCCACAGCGACCGGAACCCGTGTCTATGTCAGGTGTGAAAATGGATGTGCTGGCTGGTTTTTGCAATTTTTTTTTGCACTGTCAGTAAAACACCTGTGCACCTATGACTTTATCTGCTCATGAATGACTGTATTTCTTCATGTATGACTGCACCTGCTCATGTATGACTGCACCTGCTCATGTATGACTTTATCTACTTATCACTTAATCTACTCATGTATTAGTTTATCTGTTAATATATGACTGCACCTGCTTATGTATAACTGCATTGGCAAATGAAGGTTACGAATGGTCTGACGTGACACTTGGTGCCTCTCAGCCCCCTTAAACGTGCCTGGAGTTGTGCGGCATTCATCATCTGGTTCTGCAGGGCATTGGTTACAATGAAGCGGCCATCAGTGTGCGATGGAGCCAAAGGATTTCCACTTCTTTGTCTTTCTGCGACTCTTCCAGTCTCTCTGTATCTCTGATACAACCTGCTGATAAAACCCTGTGTCTCTCTGAGCTCAGTGGCCACTTCCGTCTCAGAGCATCCTGCTTGAACCCTCGCAATGGCGAGGTACTGCTGATCAAATGTAAGGTGTTGTCTTGGTCTCATGATGTCAAAATGTGAACAGCAGGATGAGGAGGACTGTTTAATCCCAATTCAAATTGATCCCCTAATTTATTGTGGCGATTCAGGGATCAAACTAATTTTACCATTAAGCTCCTTGTTAGAGATCACCAAATTGTGCAAAAAGTACTGAAACTTTGAACAGTTGGATGTGTGCATCTAAAGGGGAGAGATGGGCTCATTTAGGGCCACATGTATGAAAACTGTCTAGGTCTAAAATTCACTTTGTTGCCCATAGCAATCAATCAGAGCTCATAGTAACCAATCAGAACGCCCCTCTCATTTCATATATTGCTCTGGAAAAATAAGAGGGGCGCTCTGATTGGTTGCTATAGGCAACAAAGTGAATTTTAGACCTAGACAGTTTTCAGCTAGTTATAGAGGAGCTACTGTAAATATCCTAATCACTGCGATAGAACCACCCACAGCCTGACGAGGCAGTGTGAGCCTGAAGCTCCCTGTGACTCAGCATGGTGACAAAACTTTCTTAAGGTATCACTTACTTAACCTTGCAATGCAGGAACACAGTAATATAACAGTCTCAGTGGTTTACACAGGACATTTCCTACTTCTCTTAGGTCGGTAACAACAGACCACTTCTATATGTCGCAGGTTACTTGCTCTTTGTAATTTGAAGCCTAGCAGTTGTAGCTTTCACTACACACATGGGGAAGGTCTTCTTCTCTAACTTCCACTTATACTAAGGAGCCCCTCATCTTTGTCCCATTTTTCTTCACTAGTCCACCGGCTTATGGGACCAGTTGCCACTTTACAAGCCACAGGGCTGCCAATCTCCCATGTTGAACAGATCACTTACACATGTTTCAGGACTGAAGGGCTAACACAGTCCATGAAGACCTCTCTATGGCTTCCCACAATGCTAAGGATATCACACAGCCCGCAGAGACTCACCAACTCCATCTTTCCCCAGGACTGATAGTATCCCAGTGTCAGCACAATATCTCAGAATTGGCCTCTCACCAGATTGGAGGTGTCACACGGCCCAGCACATCTCCTCAGCCAAACCACCGACTGCTCCTTCATAATGGAACATGGGTCTTGCTGCCCCTGTTGTAACGTGTAATTTATAACCCTTGTGTCTTCTTACGCATGTTGACCAAATTGTTAGTAGAGAATAAAAAACCCACAGTGGTCACTGAAATAACTTGAAACTGACCAAAGTAATAATAAATTTACATTTACTAAAAATCAGCCAATGAAAATCAGACATTGCTTCTGAGTTGTGGTTCAACTGAAAAATAAAAAAATAAAAACGAATGATAGTGGCCTGGACAAAAATGATGATCCCACTAGAAAATTTTGAACATAATTTGACCATAGGGATATATTAAACATGTCATCAGTCAACCTGTCTATAAAATAAGTGAAAAGTAGTCACTGTGCTGTTTGGTATCATGGTGTGTACCACACTGGACCAAAGAAAGCTAAGGAGAGATTTGTCTCAGGAGATTAGAAAAAAAATTATAGACAAACATGTTAAAGGTAACAGCTTGATGTTCCTGTTACTACAGCTGCACATATTATTCTGAAGATTAAAGTCTATGGGGATGTATTCAACCTCCCTGGATGTGGCTGCAAGAGGAAAATTGACGATAAGTTGAAGAGACTGATAACATGAATAGTAACCAAAGAGCCCGGAACAACTTCAAAGAGATTAGAGGAGAACTCCAAGGCAAGGTAGATCAGTTTCAGATCGTACCACCCATCGCTGTTTTTGCCAAAGTATACTTAATGGAAGACGACTGTGGAGGAAATCATTGTTAAAAGCAAATCATAAAAAACTCAAGACTGGAATTTTCCAAAAAGCATATTGACAATCCACAAAGCTTCTGGGAATGTCCATTGGACGAATGAGAAAACTGGAGCTTTTTGGCAAGTCACATCAGCTCTATATTCACAGCCACAAAAATAAAGCATACAAAGAAAATATTGCACCTACTGTGAAACATGCAGGAGGTTCTGTTATGATTTGCAGCTACTTTGCTGTATCTGGGTGTCCTGAATCTGTACAGGGTGCAATGAAATCTCAAAGTTATTAAGGCCTCCTGGAAGTAAATGTGCCGCCCATTGTCAGAAGGCTTTGTCTCAGTCACAGGTCATTGGTCCTCCAACAGAATAATGACCCAAAACACACATCTAAAAATATCCAGGAGAGCAAAGCATTGGATTGAGTATCTGTGGAAGAAGATGAACCCTGCACCTGAGAAGACACCTTCACATCTGAGACAGCTCACAAGACCAAATACCTGTGGACAGGTGCAGAACACTTTTTGTCCAGGCCAGATTCAGTATTTTGTTTTTGTTTGTTTGTTTTTAATTTTTCAGTTGAACCACAATTCAAAAGCAATGTCTGATTTTTTTTTGGGTTGATTTTCATTAAATTTAAATATTTTACTTTTGCCAGTTTTAAGTTATTTCAGTGACCGTTATGAGCAACAATTTTGTCCACATATGTATATGGCAGAAGGACTTTTGGGCCTCCTCAGGCTGCAGGATCTCTGCACCCCCCATAGCTATGCCCCTGCACCATACTCGCCCAATGAATAACACCAAACACTGTACATAAATAAGCTTCCTCCAGCCCCATTCTATCAGTGTGTGGCACCATGTTTCAGCATCAGCTTTTAACAGGGCTTCCGCTGAGACAAGCACCTCCTCCTGCCAGCTGGCAGCCAAACCACCATCTTTGCTGCATTTTCTATTTCTATTCCATCAGTCCTAGACAATTAAAGGGGTTGTCTCACTACATTGATTCATCTCACCTCAGTCCTGTTTTCTTGGTTTCACTTTGAATTCAGGGGCGTGTTTACTGGCTTCCACTAAGCTGCTTAGAAGCCAGGTCTGTAGCTATAGCAACCAGCACTGGCAGCCTATCAGGAGAGATTGCACAGGTCTGTAGCTATAGCGACCTGAGAATCTGATGCAGCCCATACAAGAGGGGATATCTAGGAATAGGTAGGACACTGTTAATGGAAATATATTGCAAAGTGACTTGTTTTTGCAAGATCTTTAATATAGAAGCAGCGATCCCTGTAGTGAGACAACCCTTTAACAAAACCACCCGCATTCAAATAAAACCATGCAATAACACAAAGTGCGAACCCGGCCTTACAGTTTTCTATCAGGTGCACTGTGTCCTGAGAGGTGTAAGGGCTCATCTACATGACATGGTTTTACCATCTTTTTTTTTGCAGCCTAGTAGAAGCCAGTAAACACGCCCCTGAATTCAAAATGAAACCAAGAAAACAGGACTGAGGTGAGAGGAATCAATGTAGTGAGACAACCCCTTTAGAGGACCCCTTAGTTCATTAGAAGTTGCCTTTAGCTACACTGTAGTGCCAGTAACCTTGCTTACCTGCTGCTGCATACAGGATTTCTAGCTGATGCAACAATCTGTTATGTCACATGACCTGCTCTCTGATTGGCTGATAGACACTGTGCTATTGATGCTGAAAGGAAGTCTGCTCTCTATGCATTCCTATGAGACTGAACCTCCCATAGGAATGCATAGAGATTAACTGCCGGCTCACAACCCCTTTAAAGGGAATGTGCCATCAAAAAATGACTTATTGTTTAACTCACATTTTTATGTTAAACACTTTTTGTAGAAATCTTTTATGTTTTTTTTTATTTTCCAAATCACTTTCATTTTTTTTTTTTTTAAAATTTGAAATTTTTAAAATTTTTTCAATAAACAGGTAAAAAAAAAAAAAATTTAAAAGATTGCTACCCATAGCTCATAACATGATCAAAGACAATCAAAACTTAGGGATATCGCGGGCTATTCCCCCTTTGGTTTTTTCCCCCCGGGGGCCCATGGCAAGTAAGACGTTGCTCTTTTCCCCTACATTCACATTAACCGGCTAATACCCCCCCCGTAACAGGCAAAACGGGCAAAAGACAGGCCCTCGGCCAAACCCCCCACATCCTCTAGGCGGAATTGGGCAGAAATTGGCCTTAAAAACGGCCCTATGGCACCACTACCCGGCGCCCCGGACCCCAAAGATGCCGCCCGCCCCCATCGGAAAAAAGGGCACGTCCCTGCAGCTTCCACCGAGCGGAACCCCGGCCAAACAAGACGCAAAAGAGGGACCCGGGCCCCCCACCCCACCCCCCCACCCCACCTACCTGACATCCACCGGGGGGTCCGACGCTGAGAAAACTCCCGGACAGCCGCCACGCCTCCTTCACCGGAAATTGGACCCCGTCCTCCATCCCCGGGCACCCGGGCAGGCCCACCAATGGACTCCGACACAGCCGCCCACGTCCATCACGCACTCCGACGGCCTCCCAGCCCGGATCTTGGGGCCCCGGCTCACGCACCACTCGGCGCCACTTCGCCCACGTGGCTTTGGCGGCGCTCCTTCCCCAGTAAGGGCGCGCAGCAGACGCCCCACCATTAGACCGCCGGACCGCAAACCCACTGCCTCCCCGGGGACGGTATTTTGGGAGGGCCCCCGGGGACCCTACACGTTCACAGTCCCCATATCCTGCCCCATCAAGGCCCCCACAGCCATGGGGGCGCTGCAATGGCCACAAGGACTTGAAAGGAGATTCACTGTCCCAAAAACCTCCCGCACCTCATGCCCTCATTCTGAGGCCCCCATTTCCTCCCAAACATCCCCCTGAATAAAGGGGGGGGGGTAGGAAAGTGCCACTCCTCCTGTTGTAGGGACACGGCAGCCCCCACCGCGCCGAACCCTCCACCCAGGGGGCACCCCGGGTCCTCAATCCCCAATCTGCACACCCCCCTTTCCCTGGGGAACAACCGGGACATGTCTGCCCCCCCTGCCTAGCGTGCTATAGGGGTTGCCCCAGGGCGGCCCCCACCCGTGAGACCCCCCCTTTTAAAGGGGCCCCTCAGCATTTGGCTGCAACGCGGCCCCCAAAAACTTTTCCCCGCTGGCAAGTGGGCGCACCCTTAGCGTGCCCCCCCCGGAGCCTCCCCAATGGTCCACCGGCCCCTCCTGGGGGACCTGACCCCGACCAGACCACACTTAAACCCCACGGGCCCCGGCAAAGCCCCCCCCCAAGTCTTTGCTCCATCTACCTACCAGCTTAAAGGTAACTACCGGTCGACTCCCCCATCTTACCAACAAGATACTCGCTTCCCTGAGCCCCAGAAAGCTAAACCCTACAGAAAATTTTAAAAATTTAACCCCATCGATGAAAGCGGACATCCCCGCTCTTGCTCGCCAACTTCTCGCGAATAAAGCAAAATTCACCCTTCCGTCGCTTCACAGCTCTCCACCAATTACTCCATCTCCAACCCCGGGGGACAACCTCCTCCTCGGTAAACCCTTTTCAAAGCACCGCCGAAAACACCCCAAAACACTTTTCCCTACAACACATCGGCGACGCGAAAAAAGAAAAAGGAAAAAACCCACGAATTGGGGATTGCCGGGGTGGGTTTCCATCTAGCGCCCTTTCAATGTCTTAACCAGTATTTTCAACATCCCTAGACCATCCCCATCCACAAAACATAGAATCGACAGGCCCAAGACCCCTTAGACCACCGACCAAACCCCCTCTTCCCCCAAGAGACGTTAATCCGGGTTTCACAACTACGGCCTCAAAGAGGGGACCCTTTTCGGAAATCCAGAAACCGACGCCAGTTTTTCCTACAAAGATCATCCCTCCAAATCCATGGGATCTCTCCCCTTCACACACGGGGCCCCAGAGACCCCATGCCAAGCCCTCCCCGCCGTCCTAAAGGAAGAAACATCACAAACAGGGGGGTCCCCAAATTCGCTCTCACTCCCGCAGGGGGACAACTTTTTCCATACCTCCCCCGGGGACATTCCTTCCTTCCACGGGCCCTTCAAACCCGGGAACATTGCCTGCCAAATGGCCATTGCATTCCCCACTTCTACATTCAGGGGCCCGACACCGGGAGACTCGACGAGCCCTTTGGGGGGGCTTGCCACCGAAAAAGACCCCAACCTCGGGGCCGCAACTGAGGGACCCCCCACCTTTTTCTAATAGAGCCAATCACCCCCCCTTTCCTGGACCTTAGGTCTGAATTCACCCCACTCTGTGCGCCCTAATTCTAGGGGCTTTTAGTTAACTTGGTAGGACCATACTCCAGCTTCCTATCTCCCCTGAGACTCTCCATCCCATTCGTAATTTCCAAGTTTAAGATTTACCAGGTTCTCAAAATTTTCAATAAAGGAGTCCCCTTTTAATGCGGCCTTTCTCGTTCCCCCCAAAGGTAAGGGACCCCTCTAGCCGGCTTAGGCTCATTGGCCCCCCGTTGCAAGTCTCCCCTCCTGTATTAACTGGGGGTTTTACTTTACAGTCTCCCCCCCCCCCCTTTTTTTTTTTCCCCCTTTTTTTTCCCTTTTTTTCCCCTCCCCCTCCTTCCCTTTCCCTTGGTTCCTCTCCCGGCCCCCCTTTGCCCCTGTCGTGGGGGCGGCCCCTCGGCGGCCTGCTCACAGACCAGCCCAACAAGGGGGTATCTTAATATAGCCTCCTTTAATCAAAGGGACCAATTCACCCCGAAAAGACGCAGGTCCACTCACTTTTACCACCAAAAAAAAACACATCTTTTACCCAAGAGACGCACTTCAAAACAGACATGCTCCGTTTTCAAGACAGGTTTATACCCAGTGGGATTTTGCAGTTGCTCCCCTTCAAAGCACTGGTTGGGGGGAACCAACAAAAATCCCCCCTCACCAGGGCCTGGGCGTTTAATAATGCAGAGGCCGATAATATGTCCTAAATTTCTATTAATGGCCAAATCTTTCACGATTATTAATGTCTATACCCCCAAAACAAGGGCAGGTCCCTTCCCACTTCATTCTTTTGACAGAATCTCCCCCTCTTTGAAAAGGCCGGTTTTTCCCTTTGTGGGGACCCCCAATCTAACCTTGACCCGACATTGGGCAATCTACGGTAGGGCCACTCCCCTTTCTCCGCCACAAGAAAATTAAAAAAGCCCTCTTAAATACCAGCTGTGCACGGCGGGATTACAACATCCCACTACAAGGACACACCTTTTAAAAAAATCCCCACGGGCCCAAAAGCCGCTAGACCCCATTTAATCCAACCCAATCCCTCCCCCTGGCTACGATCCTCCTCAAAAAGGGAATAACTTTATCAGATCACCCCCAAAAATTTTACTCTTTTTTGGCCCCTCAGTTTTCTAACCAGCAAAACATGGAGACAAAAAGACTCCTTTCCTCTGAGAGGCTTGTTTAGAGAGCTTTAATCTACAGTGGAAAATTTCCTTTTGGGCACCAAAAGATGACACGCCCCCATTTATAAAAGGAACTCCAAATGCGGCTTCGAGGGGTTCTCTAAACATGAGCAGGTTGAAGAAGGCAGAAACCCAACCCTATCCAAAACCCTGCAGAAAATATCCTCTCGGAATTACGCATAAACAACCTACCCTTCTATTTAAAAAGGGCCCGCATGGGAAGATTGGAACGAGCGTCTCCTCGAATTTTTTGGGGGCTTTCCCTTTCCCGTCCCCTGTCGCAGCTCGTTCTACAAACGGGAAAAAAAAGGGCGCCTTCTGGGTAGGCCACGAGGGAAAGGGGTTTTTTCGCCCTTATCCTTTTACAAAAACTCGGGTGGGGGTTACTCCCCACTAAACAACATTGCGGACTTTTAATCATTCTACCGAAATTTTACAATTTACCAACCCCCACTTCCCCCCAAAAACCCCTTAACCCCCCCCTGCTCTCCCCGTCCCTTCCCCAGGGGAAACAATCCAAGGTCAAACACCCTTTTCCTCCGAGGAATTGTTTTCAGTCATTCCGTGGCCTCCCGGAGGTAAAAACCCAGGCCCCACGGGGATTCGGCCAAATTTTTTCAAGTCTGTCCCCTAGGCTCTCCATCCCCCTTTTGGATGCATTTAAACATTCTTTCCCCATCACACTTTCCTTGGGCCTCCTCCCGGGGACTATTCCGTCATCTCCAAAAAGGGGGAAAAAACCCCCCAAATTTTGCTTAGCTACCGACCCATTTCATTACTCAATGTTGACTAAAGATTTACGCAAATTTTTGGCAACCCCTCAACTCTACCCCCTGGACTAAAACATCCGGGCCAGGGCGGTTTTTGTGCCCGCAAAGGCAGGAAAACAACCAAGACCCCGGACTTAACCATCATGCCCGAACTCATAAGATTTCCCTTAATGATTCTTTCATTTAAACCCCAAAAGGCTTCGTCCCCATTCAGGGCCCCTTACCCAGACCTAGCTCGCATAGGCCTTGGGCCTGAATTCACCTCGAAAATTCTAGCACTTACATTTCCCCCCTCCCAAGTTAAAAGTGAACGGGCCCCCCAGAAGCTTTCTCCATTCACAACGCACGTCAAGGGTGTCCCCTCTCACCCTTCTCTTAGTCCCCGTTATGGAAGGCCTTCTGGCTCGACCCCAGCCAATCCAACATTAGGGAATTACATTGGGGGGACGAATTTTAAATCTCACATTCGCAAGGGCCTTTTGATCATGTCACCAATCCCACAAATTTCTCTGGCCCCCCCGAGTCTGAATTGGGACGGTTCAAAACCTGTCCAACACAAATCAACATTCAAGTCTGAACCCTGAACCTCTCCCCCCCCCCCTTCGGTTGTATCCTCCTTAAAAGCAACATTCCCCCTTTTTTCCGGGCCCCCCGGGGCAATACCCATTTAGGGACGAAAATCCCATCTGACCTTAAACCAAAATGTTTTTTGTTAAAAATTTCCCCTCCGCTCCTCTCCCCTTTTCTCAAACCTCCAGGTCTGGAAGTCTAAGACTTTTTCCGGTTTGGGAGGGGTGAATGTCCTAAAGATGTCTCCCTCCCAAAACCTTCCTTTACCTACTCAAACAGTCCCATTCCACCCCCCCGCCTCCTTTTGGCAACAACTAGGGAGGGAAATTTTTTCTCGGATTTCATTTGGCACCCAGGCCGCCCTAGAATCAATAGGGCCGTATTATGCAGGCCCAAGGACAGAGGGGGAGTGAGTCTCCCAGACTGTAGGCTCTATTACTTGGCCTCGGCCTACCAGCGATTTATAGACCTGGCGCATACCTCCCAGACTAAGCTTTGGGTTTTTATCGCACAGACTCTCAGCCCTCTGTCATTGGCCTCTCTGGGATCGGGACACGCTGTTTTTTTTTTTTTTCTCTCCCCCCTCCCTGTTCTCTTTCATTCTCTCTCAAAAAGCCATACGGGGGTATCAATGGAACTCTTTCACACTATATGGGAACAGTATCCATTCCTCCCCGAACAATAGTGCTCAGTTGAAGATTTGTAAGCATCCACCCGTTGTGGACCATAAGAGACCCCGGACACATGTAAGGAGGGGTCATGCATAGCCTTGATGATACAAGTCTGTTACCTGCAGTTTTATCTTATGTAAACTTGCTGTTTGGTTTGGCTCTTTTCATATGGGTAGCAGCTTGCTCTGTTTACTACACGATAATGTACCACTTTGTTATATTTTGAAAATTCCAATAAACCTTTAAATAAAAAAAAAATAAAATCTAGAATAAGTAACACAGAGATCTTTAAACTAATAATTTTCAGTATTTTTTTTTAATAATTCTTAAGTCCTGCAGTTCTCACTTTGGCCACTAGGCCTTATAATCATCTGACACTTCCTGTTCTGTTTAGAGAGCTTTTCAGCAGTGTGCTCATTATTGGTAAAAGCAGGGTCACACTGAAAGGAGACACCAATGTGTACAGATAACACAGAACCCACCAGTCACAAGAGGAGATGTCACAGCTCCCCCTCTCCCCTCCCTGCACAGTGAAAACTTTCCTATACAAGTCTATGGGACAGAAACTGCTGTAAAGTAGCTCTCTGACTGCTGTTAAAGCAAGAATGTCTTCCCCACAATCATATATAGACGGCCGAATTGAGAAATCTACAATCAGGAAATAAAAATGACTGAGAGGAAAAGAATATGGATCAGGGGCTTGATTTAATAAGTAAAAAAAAAAAATTGGCGACATATTCTCTTTAACTCTAATTTGGAACACTGCTGAAATTTGGGATTTATTAAACAAAATGCAGGCGTTTTTATGTAGTTGAAATAAGGAACAAAAACTCAACGTATGAACGTAGCCTAAAGTAATCCAGACTGCAGGGCTATTGGAGCGCACGGAGGGGAAGTCAGAGAAACAAACAGGAAGTCGGGTAAAGAGGAGGACTAACAAATGCTATAACAAAAACAACAATACAATTATTTCTGTTTTTAAATTACATCTAAGGCTATGTTCACACGGCTTAAATTGGGATGTATTTTGGCCCGTATTTCGCGGCGTACTGCGCTCAATACGGGGCGAGATATGTCCCAGTCATTACAGTAATCCACAGTTCTCATAGAGAACTATGGATTATGCCTCATCTCCCCGCTTGGACAATACGCCGCGGGGCGAGATAAGTGACATGTCAATTACTAGCAGCGAATACGGGCCGCTAATAATGATAGTCTATGGGGCCGGCTGCCCCCCCCCCCCCGCCCCACCCCAAAGCACATGGCGTAATTGCGATTATGCTGTGTGAACTTAGCCTAATAGTCACATATTGCTTGTCAACCTGGGACACATTCTTTTTTACAAGGTGGAGCCTCTTTCACCCCTTAACAACCTCCCGCCGACTTTAGAGGTCGGCTGGTGCGGGTCGTTCGTCTGCAGCGACGTCTTTTTGCGGCGCACGATGTACTACACAGCCCTGATCCCAGAGCATGTCCTGCGAGCACCGGGGAGCGGAGGAAACCTCCGCAACCTGGTGCTTTAACCCTTTGATTGCGGCAGTGCGTTACCGCAGCGCAATCAAAGGGATCCCCTGCTCTGTCGGGTGATCGGAACACCCGGTGACCCGACAGAGCCCGGGAAGGGCGCACAGCCCACTGGGGGGACCTAGAGAAAGCCCCAGGGCTGTTTTGGGGAAAAAGGGCCAAATGACCAGGGAAAAACTGGGTCCCCTTCATTTCCCCTTGGTCAGACGACAAGTTTAAAATTTTTTAGCATAAAAAAAAAAAATTTCCTAATACTTTCCAAAAGTGTAAAAAATTTTTTTTAAAAAAATTTTTAAACTTCCCCCCTTCCATGGGAAAAAAAAAAAAAAAAAAAAAAAAACCCCCAAAAAAGTAAAAAAAAAGGGAAAAAAAAATAAAAAAAAAAAATAAATTTTTAAAATAAAAAAAAAATTGTGCAAAAAATTAAAAAAGAAAAATTTAAAACCACCGTTTTTGGGTATCCCAACGCCCGTAATAACCGTAGAAAAAATCTAACAAGTTTTTAAAAGGGTGTAAAAATGAATGATTTAAAAAAAAAAAAAAAATACTGAATTTAAATTTAAAAAGTGAACTTAAACTTTTTCCCCCTAAAGTAAAAACTCGTCTAAAAAAAAAAACGGGGCCTCAACAACGGCGTCTTTTAAAAAAAAAAAAAGCTAAAAACCCTTGTTTTGAAACAAAAGGGAGGCAAAAACAAAAAAAAAAGGGTTTCTGGTCGAAACTACTTTTCGGGTTTTTTCCCGGCTGGAAAGGGTTAAAAGGGGGGACATATCAAAAATTCTGATACATAAGGGGAAATAAAAATCTACCCCCTTTCCCCACCCCAAATGGGGGGGAAAAAGGGGGCAAAAAACAAAATGAAAGACCTTTTAAAAAAGGAAATTTTTAAAAAACTAACACGAGGGGGGGTTGGTTTTCCCGGGGAAAATTGATTTGCAGGGGCAATACTGTGGGGCGATGTTGAAAAGATTTAAGGACTGATAGCAGAAAAAATGTAACATTAAAAAAAAGTATATTTAAAATAAATTTTATACAAAAAAATTAAATTTGCTGGGCCCATCAAACCCTTCTTTTTTAAAAAAGGGGAAGTTTATTTTTAAACCCCCACCCCATTTTTTTGGGGCCTGCAAATTTTTCCCTTTAAAAGGGGGTTTTTCCCCTAGTATTTTGTTTCAAAAAGTCTCCCTTTTCACAGCCAGTTTCCCAGATCCCATTTCCCTTTTCCCGGCCTGGGGGGCGGTTCAACAGCTTCGGGTTTCCCAACTTCCCTTGTTCAGGCTGTGGGGGGTTTCCCAACAGCTTCGGGTTTCCACCCCCCTTTTCAGGCTGTGGGGGTTTTTTACACCCTTCATCCCCCCCACTTCCTGTTCGGGGCTGAGGACTTTTCTACAGCCAAAGTTCTCACTTCCTTTTTCGGGGCTTTTTAAGATTTTTGTTACACCCCCTTCGGGCTCCCACTTCCTGTTCGGGGTTTGGGGGGCGTCATGGATCAGGCCCCATTTCCTTTTCAGGCTTTTGGGGCCGGTTCTACAGCTTCGGGCTCCCACTTCCTGTTCAGGTTGGGACAGTTCAATTCCCAGGCTCCCATTTCCCTGTCAGTGTAAAAGGTTCTACAGCTTAAAAGGCTCCCATTTCCTTTTTCAGGCTGAATTGGGCTAAGTTCCCAGGCCCCCATTTCCCTTTCTTTTTGTGGCGGTTCTACACTTCTGGCCCCACTTCCCTGAATTTTAAAAGGGTTTTTTGCAGTTTCTTTATCAATTCCCGGCTCCCACTTCCTGTTCAAGGCTGTAGATGGTTCTACAGTTTAAAAGGCCCCCCACTTTCCTTTGGTTTTCGGGCCCTTGGGGGTTCTACAGTTTTCAGGGCCCCCCATTTTCCTTTCGGGCTGGGGGCCTTTCAATAGTTCGGCCCCACTTCTTTTCAAGCTGTGGGGGGTTTTCTACATTTTCAGCTCCCATTTCCCTTTTAAAGCCTGTGGGCCGGTTCAAACAGTTTCAGGCTCCCCATTTTCTGTTCAGGTTTGGGATGGTTTTTACCTTCAGGCCCCACTTCCTGTTCCCCTGTGGGGGCCCGTCTCTACAGCTTAAAGGGTCCCACCCGCCCGGGGCTGGGGGCTTTTTCTACAGCATTTTTCCCTCATTGGCATAACAAAAAACCTTTTCAAAAGAAACTGCTGCTCCCCCCTCTCTTTTTTTCTGCAGCTGAAAAAAATTCAATCTTTTTCCTCTATTGTTTTTGAAACCCCACTTTTCCCCCCCTTATTCTTTTGTTGACCTGTTAAAGGGAAATTTTGGTTGAGGGAAGCGATTTAAAACAGCAGGACAAAGGGCTACGAGTTCACGCACCCCGGGCCCAAAGGGTTTTTTTTGGAGTTGAGAGAGGTTTTTGGGTGAGCTAGAAAACCCAAACTGTAAACAACAGGAATAGAACTGCTCAAATTTTTAAAATTTAAAAAGGCAAAATCAAACAGCGATGTATTTTTTAAAACAATCTTTACTTACCTTCGCCTACATGTTTAACACTGATCAATGTGATGAAAGAAACCTTTTTAAAATTTAACTCCCTGAAAAGGGAAAATTTTTAAATGCCTCGGGTAAAGTTTTGAATAAGAGTTTGGGGGGGTTTTTCCTGAGGGGCTAAATCGGTTTTTTATGGACGTAGCTATGGAAACAAATACAGCCAAAAATTCAGTTCTAAACCCAGTATTTGTTCTCTGGGTTTTGAAGTCTTGCAGGATCAACTTCACTTAAACACTCCAGTAAATTCCCCCAAAAAAAAAGGGGAAACGTTTGGCCGTTCCTGACAAAAATTTTTTTTAAAGAAAAAACTATTTATGTCCATAAAATTAAACAATTCTGGACCCTCTTTCCTTAATCTTTTAAGTTTTTTGGGTTTTCCTCTGTTTTTCCTCCTACAAATTCATCCCCAATCTGTCGGGTGGGGTTCCCAAATTTGGGAGGGGGGGTTTTTCCCGTACCAAAAAAAACCCCTTTTGCCCAAATTCATGTTTGACAGTCAGGGAAAACCCCCCCAAAAATTTAAAAATTAAAATTGGGAACCCCCATCTGACAAAAATTTCAGTGATACTTTTCTGGGAGGAAAAAAAAGGGGAAAAACAAAACCCAAAACAGTAAAATAAAGGGGCCCCCAAAAAAAAAAAGGGTTTTTACTAAAAACAGACCTTCGGGAGAGGCACGGGCCCTTTTTTAAAATTGAAGTTTATTTTTGGGTGTGTTTCAGTTTCTTATCGGAAATATCTTTTTCATATCTATGTTTTTAAAATCACAGTTACAAAGATATATTTGTAAAAGTTAATGCTGGCCCTGGGCAGTTGCCCCTTTTGCCCATTGTTAAATTCAGTGAAGATAATGCTGACCTCTTGTATCTCCCCTTTTGAATCTCTTTCCGGGTTCGGAGCACCCCCCCCAGCCCCCCCAAATTGGGAGGAATTTTGGAGAGTTTTTTCCTAGATAAACCCCAAGTGCATCCCCGGGATTGTAGGAGATGGACAGAGACCCTGGAAATCTGCTCCTCCATCCCCGTCCTGTGAAAGGAGAGGTAAGATCACCTTCAATAAAGTCAAACCCCCAAAGGTTTCAAACTGGCCCACAAAGGGAGGGGGGAAACCTCGGGTTCCCCCCGGGGGCATGTAAACCCCATTTTATTGGGGGGTTTCGGTTTGCTTTTCGGGGGAGAAAAGCAAAGAAAAGTGGGACAGAAAAGAAAGTTTCATTTTCAGTCATCTACAAAAGCTGAAATTTTTGGGGCCCCAAAGAAATAAAGCTCCACGGTGGGGCCCCAAAAATTTAAAAAACTCCCCCCTTGGGGTGGGCCCCCAAGAACCCAACCCCAACTTGGGCCCAAAGAATCAATTTCCCCCTGGGGGGGCCCCCAAAAAATCAACTCCACGGTTTGGGGCCCCCAAAAAACAACCCCACGGGTTGGGCCCAAAAAAACCAACTCCCCCTGGGGGGCCCCCAAAGAATCAACCCCACGGGGGGCCCCCCCAAGAATAAAACTCCACTGGGGGGGCCCCGGGGAACCCAACTCCACTGGGCCCCCCAAAAATTTCATCTCCACTGGTGGGCCCCCAAGAATCAACCCACTGGGGGGCCACCAAAAACCAACCCACGGTGGGCCCCCAAGAATCAACTCACTGGGGGGCCCCCAAGAATCAACTCCACGGTTGGGCCCCCCGGGGCCCCAAAAAACAGCTCCACGGGTTTGGGGCCCCCAAGAATCAACCCTTTGGGGGGGGCCCCCAAGAATCAACTCAATTTGGGGGGCCCCAAAATGTTTTCCACGGTGACCCCAAGAATCAACTCCTCGGGGGCCCCAAGAACCCTCCCACGGGTGAGCCCAAGAATCAAACTCCCTGGTGGGGCCCCCCAAAGAATAAACCCCTAAACTGGGGGGCCCCCAAGAATCAACTCCACTGGGGGCCCAAAAAAATCAACCCACTGGTGGGCCCCAAGAATCAACCCCCTCTGGTGGCCACAAAAAATAAATTTTCCACTAAAGGGCCCCAAAATCAGCCCCCACTGGGTGCCCCAAAAATCAACTCCACTGAGGGGCCCCAAAGAACACTCTACCGTGGGCCCAAAAATAAACCCCTACAGGTGGGCCCAGGCTTGGACTGGCCCACAGGGGAGCAGAAGAACCCTCCTATGGGCCCCTAGGATGGTGGGGCCCCGAGAATATAGGCGGGGACAGGCCCTTCCTAGCTAAATTTCACCCGGGGGGAAGTAAAGAAATTTCCCCCCAAATTTTCCCCCCGTAAAAAAAATTGGCCACAATGTTTTAAACCAGATATTTTGCCCCTGTAGCCATGTAATCCTCCCCCGAAACCCAAAGGACAGTACCCCAGCAGCCAGATATTTTTCCCCTGAAAGCCAGTTGCCCCCTGTAGCCATGAAGTTGCCCCTGTAGCCAGTTCCCCTGTAGCCATGCTAGTTCCCCCTGAAAGCTCTGTGTTCCCCTGAAAACCAGTTGCCCCTGTAGCCATGATAGTTGCCCCTGTAATCAGTTGCCCCTGTAGCCATGCTAGTCGCCCCTGTAGCCAGTTGCCCTGCTAGTTGCCCCTGTAACTAAAGATAATAACATAAAAAAAAAACTTACCCCTTTTTCCCAGGATTTCATCACCCCAAACTTACACTCGCCCCCGGGGGCCTCCGGGACACACGGGACCCCAAGGGAATCAGCGTCGCAGGGGGAGGGGTAAAAAAGCCGTGCGCCCCCGCGACGCCTCCCTGTGTATGTTTAAAGCCGCTGCCCTGAGCGCCGATACATACAGGGAGGAGGCAGGAGAGGACCCCATCCGTCCTGCCTCCCCCTTCCCCGGCAGCTGCACTAAGTGAAATGTAGCTGGGGGGCTTTGACTCTGCACGGCCGTTTTACAAAAAAACCGTGCAGAGTCCCGGGTAACCGCGGGGGCGGGCGTGCGGGCCCGGGGCCCCCCCCCGGGGGAGCGGAAACCCGGCAAAACCCCCCCCGAAAAGCCTGCCCTAGGAACGGCCTGGGGTGGAGTTCCCTTTAAAGTAGACAAAGGGAGAGAAAAGAAAAGACAGAAAGCAAGAGGGAAAGGGCAGTATTTAATCAGTCATGGACCCGGAGCTTCAAGGTGTGCCCCAAGAATTTCCTCAATTTCCTCAACTGGTGGACTCCAAGAATCACCTACACTGGTGGGCCCCAAGAATTACCTCAACTGGTGGGCCCCAAAAATATACTTCACAGGTGGTCCCCAAAAAACAACTCCACAGGTGGGCCAGTCATGGGCACGAGCTTCAAGGTGTGCCCCAAGAATTTCCTCAACTGGTGGACTCCAAAAATCACCTTTACTGGTGGAAATCCAAAAATCACCTTTTAAATGGGGGACTCCCAAAAAATCACCTTCAATGGTGGGCCCCAAAAATTTACCTTTACTGGTGGACTTCCCAAAAATCAAACCCTTCCCCTGGTGGGCCCCAAAAAACTGTGGAAATTAGGTTTTTCGGCCCCAAGGCTGCTGACAACAGGATGGAAACCCCCAGATTTTTACCTGCCTAGTTATGCCGCAATACAAATAATATCACAGAAAACCAAAGCTGATTAACTCTTCAGGAGTCTGGAAAAACCTTGGTGACAACTGGAAGCTGTAATGCTGACAATAGGAGTCCCGGGATCTTGGTATCGCACCGCTGGGAGCGCCATAGGGAGAGTTACAAGATTTATTTCACTAACAGATATTTCTCCTTTATGAAAACCCAAAGTTCAGCTGAGCGATGGCTTCCTCTTTCCACCAATCCATGGAAACTATCTATAACTGGATAATAGCAGATAACAGAAGATTGTGGAACCTCACAGAATCTGATCACAGATGAAGCCAAACAATTAACGTGAAGCCTGACCCAGGGCAGGGCCATCAAATCTCGCCCCCGCCTCTCTCTCTTTGTTGAAAGGAACAGCTATTTAGAGTGCAGTAAAAATAGCAGAAAAAGGGAACTCTACAGTATCAGCGCCACATAATGATGCATTCATGCTGCGTATCAGGGTTCATGTATCTGACTGTGGCAAAGTGAAGTGTACTAGTGTCCCTGTACCACCATCTACTGGCAAATATAGCCGACTGCAGTCAGGGAGGGACTGTGCAATCAAAGTTGCTGCACAAATGAAGTACAATGTACAAATAAGCTCTAAGGAAAAAAGTAAGGGTCTCTGGTGCCACCTCTTTGAAATGGCGTCCCTTGCAGTCACATAGCAAAAAGGGAGGTAGGACAGACACGGTGGCTCAGTGGTTAGCATGATGCAGCTCAGAGGCTCAGTGGTTAGCATGATGCAGCTCAGAGGCTCAGTGGTTAGCATAATGCAGCACAGAGGCGCAGTGGTTAGCATGATGCAGCACAGAGGCTCAGTGGTTAGCATGATGCAGCACAGAGGCTCAGTGGTTAGCATGATGCAGCACAGTGGCTCAGTGGTTAGCATGATGCAGCACAGTGGCTCAGTGGTTAGCATGATGCAGCTCAGAGGCTCAGTGGTTAGCATGATGCAGCTCAGAGGCTCAGTGGTTAGCTTGATGCAGCACAGTGTCTCAGTGGTTAGTATGATGCAACAGTGACTCAGTGGTTAGCATGATGCAGCACAGTGGCTCAGTGGTTAGTATGATGCAACAGTGGCTCAGTGGTTATCATGATGCAGCACAGTGGCTCAGTGATAACCATGATGCAGCACAGAGGCTCATTGGTTAGCATGATGCAGCACAGAGGCTCAGTGGTTAACATGGTGCAGCACAGAGGCTCAGTGGTTAGCATGATGAAGCATGTTTTATTAAAAAGGGATCTGGATAAGTTGGAGGCCTGGGCAGAGAAAGGGCAGATGAGGTTTAACACAGATAAATGCAAGGTTATGCACATGGGGAGGAAAAATCCATTACATGACTACATGTTAAATGGAAAAACACTGGGTAAAAGTGACTGGAGAAGGACTTGGGAATCCTAGTGGAGTACTGACTGGTGTTCTGGGAGTCCCAGAATCCCAGCTCTTTTCCCATGAGCCTTTTAGAATATATTTAAATGTAATTGGAGCGATAAAAGCCCATGTTCTACTCTGTACTGATGAGGGGCCATAAACTGTCTGCAGATGAATAACCGGCATGGCTTTATGAACTCTTTTCACATTGCAGGGCTCAGTCAGTCAGATGTGGTTTGAGAAACACTATATCCAATAGATGGTGCTGCAAAGTCATAGCTCATTTTCCCATGATCTTTGTAGAATATGCTTCTTTATTCCAGAATACATTGGATTAAGACTGGGGCAGTGGCAGACTGTGGTGCATGGGTCCCACTGGTGGAGGTGATTCTTTCGGACCACCAATGAAGCTGGTTCCTGGGGCCCACCAGTGGAATTGATTCTTGGGGCCTACCAGTGGAGTTGATTCTTGGGGCCCACCAGTGGAGTTGAGTCCTGGAGCCCACCAGTGGAGCTGATTTTTGGGGCCCACCAGTGGAGCTGATCCTTGGGCCCCGCCAGTGGAGATGATCCTTGGGCCCACCAGTGGAGATGATTCTTGGGGCCACCAGTGGAGATGATTCTTGGGGCCCAGCAGTGGAGATGATTCTTGGGGCCACCAGTGGAGATGATTCTTGGGGCCCACCAGTGGAGATGATTCTTGGGGCCACCAGTGGAGTTGATTCTTGGGGCCCACCAGTGGAGATGATTATTGGGCCCACCAGTGGAGGTGATTCTTGGGGCCTACCAGCAGAGTTGATTCCTGGTGCTCACCAGTGGAGATGATTCTCGGGCCCACCAGTGCAGTTGATTCTTGGAATCCACCAGTGGAGCTGATTCTTGGGTCCACCAGTGGAGTTGATTCTTGGGGCCACCAGTGGAGATGATTCTTGGGCTCCACCAGTGGAGTTGATTCTTGGGGCCCACCAGTGGAGATGATTCTGGGTCCCAACAGTGGAGATGATTCTTGGGCCCACCAGTGGAGCTGATTCTTGGGTCCCACCAGTGAAGTTGATTCTTGGGATCCACCAGTTGAGTTAATTCTCAGAGCCCAACCTATAGCTCCAGTACAGGACTGAACATACTGCAGATGACTCTTGCTTTCTGAGTTTCTTCCACTGTTTTTCTCCCTGAAAAGCAACCCCAGATGGTGCACTATGCCAAGGGCCGACCAGAGGTTTCCTGTGGACTGGTGTATAAGTCTTATTAAATTATCCTTGCAGTGTTATGTGTGCTACCAGTAGATGGCTTTTAAACATTGCATATTGTTGGAGTGGTGGACAAATTAGGGACGCTACATAAAAATGAGGCCAAGCCAGAACCCAATTACCATACCTCCCACTCTCTCTAAAGGAGCAGAACTGGGCATATATGTCATGATGGGTGCGGGTCTCAGGGTCAGACTTCATGGACAAGATATTTATTGTACATAAAGTGGATTAACTATAAATGTCCATCATTGGAAAACTTCTCTAAGTCTATGCAACATGATAAACTATAACATGACCCCCATCTACCATGTACCATTTATGGTATTCTCATCATCTGTATCAGAAGGGTCTTTGGGTTCCTCAGGGTCCAGGGACTGGGTGTGACTCCTTTCTCTGAATTTGTACAGGGAATTTTAATTCCAGTCCCTTTCCATTCCAGGCCTCTCAGCCTCGGTCCTTTCTCTACACACAGAAGAGTTTCTGGAGCTCCAGTCCACAGCACAGACCAGGCGTCTGGATGAGCAGAGAGCAATGTTGCCTGATCGGGTTCTTCCACCCAAGAGACATTGTTCGATGCCCTATTACCGCCAGTTTTCCCTCCCCTCTGATGAAACAGGAATCGTCACAGAGCTTCAGCGCAGGAGGGGGGGATCTTGGGCTGGACGGAGTCGCAGGAAGAAACCTCCATCAATTAAAATACCGGCCCAGGAGGAGCTGTACAACACCATCTTAGGCCATCAGGTACCGCATTATATACTGTCAAATAGTCTCCCAAAAAATGGGAATCTCGCAAGAGAACAGAGAGTGACTTTTGATCACTATATTTACTATTTTGCCATAGGCAAACTTAAACTCTAACAGTTCTCTATCTAAAAATCTTAGGAAATGTCAATACCCCTCATGGTCTAGGGAAGTGAAATAGTTATAGTCAGTAGCCCTGGTGGTCTAGGGAAGTGAAATAGTTATAGTCAGTAGCCCTGGTGGTCTAGGGCTTCAATAGGATTAAGAGGACATTCACACAGCAGTTCCCTGATACCATGACAGAGCACCGTGGGGCCGGTAGATGAAAATAGACCAAACGTAGTCTCTTCTGGATTATGCTTAGTTTATTTCCCTGTGGTATAAGCCTTATGTGCCAGATGCAAAAATATTGGCTGCAGTGATATAGAGCTAGCCGAGTCCAAAAGTGACTATGTTTGCTCTATTCTCCTCTATGGGTCCTCTGTGGCACCGTTGTGGTATCTGACATGGTATCCTGTTTGCGCTTTCCCGACAGATACCATGAAATATACAGCAAAACGCTGAGTGAGCGCCCCCTTAGGGGAGATATATATATATATATATATATGATAACGTATATAATGTACATGTTATAATCAGGTCAATTCACTCTAGGATGCATTGTCTGAAGCCGACAATCCCTAAGGCTAAATGGTCGGTAGATTTTCTCTATTAATGAGGTCATGGGTGAGGTTTTCAGTGCAAAATGCAATAGAAATCATTTCCAGGAAGAGCGACAGGAAAAACCAATGTTTTCATTCTGCATTCCAATTTCTTTGCCAAATCACAGGTCAGTGGGGGAAGGATAAAGGAAGTCGCTGGATACAGACATAAGGCCTTATGTATGAAAACTGTCTAGCAGTAAGACTGTCTTTGTTGCCCATAGCAACCAGAGCCCATAGCAACCAGAGCCAATAGCAACCAATCAGGGCCCATAGCAACCAATCAGAGCTCAAAGCAACCAATCAGAGCTCATAATAACCAATCAGAGCTCATAGCCACCAATCAGATCTCGTAGTAACCAATAAGAGCCCATAGCAACCAATCAGAGCTCATAGCAACCAGTCAGAGCTCGTAGTAACCAATCAGAGCCCATAGCAACCAATCAGATCTTGTAGCAACCAATCAGAGCCCATAGCAACCAATCAGAGCTCATAGCAACCAATCAGAGCTCATAGTAACCAATCAGAGCCTATAGCAGCCAATCAGAGCTCATGGCAACCAATCAGAGCCCATATCGACCAATCAGAGACCATAGTAACCAATCAGAGCCCATAGCAACTAATCAGAGATCATAGTAACAAATAAGGGCCCATAGCAACCAATCAGAGCCCATAGTAACCAGTCAGAGCCGATAGCAACTAATCAGAGATCATAGCTCTGATTGGTTTCTATGAGCTCTGATTGGCGGCTATAGGTGCTGATTGGTTGCTATGAGCTCTGATTGGTTGCTATGAGCTCTGATTAATTGCCATGATGTCTGATTGGTTGCTATGAGCTCTGATTGGTTGCTATGAGCTCTGATTGATGGCTATAGGTGCTGATTGGTTGCTATGAGCTCTGATTAATTGCCATGATGTCTGATTGGTTGCTATGAGCTCTGATTGGTTGCTATGGGCTCTGATTGATCGTTATGAGCTCTGGTTGGTTGCTATTGGTGCTGATCGGTTGCTATGGCCTCTGATTGGTTGCTATAAGCTCTGATTGTTTGCTGTGAGCTCTGATTGGTTGCTATGGTCTCTGATTGGTCGCTAGGCCTCTGATTGGTTGCTATGGTCTCTGATTGGTCGCTAGGCCTCTGATTGGTTGCTATACGCTAAGATTAGTTACAATGGGCTCTGATTGGTTGCTATTGGCTATGATTTGTTGCAATTGGGTCTGTTTGGTTGCTATGGGCTCTGATTGGTCGCTAGGCCTCTGATTGGTTGCTATAAGCTCTGATTAGTTACTATGGGCTCTGATTGGTTGCTATGAGCTCTGATTGGTTACTATGAGTGCTGATTGGTTGCTATGAGCTCTGATTGGTTGCTATGGGCAACAAAGACAGTCTTGCTTCTAGACATTTTTCATACATAAAGCCCATAGAACCTAAAGGAAAGTGTAATCAAGGTGAAAAGTTATTTAATCTTACTATTATCAATTAAAATCAGCCTATAACATGTATGGGAGGGGTTATTTTAGGCTCGGTTCACATCTGCGTTACTGGTTCCATTCAGAGAGTCCATTAAATGACAGATGCCAATGTCGCCCAATGAACCCCACTGGCACTGCCTACAATGAGCTCCATTGGGCTTACCTTGTGGTTCCTATCATTTTAACAGGAAAAATAGCGCTGGATTCTGTGGTATTTTATCCATAATTTTTGTCAGAATCTGCGCCTGAGGCTCCAAATTCTATCTCCGAAGTACATGTAAACCAGAACTTACCATCAATGCTTATGTATGAACAATATTGTATAGTCTTAGACTCCAAAAATAACAAAAAAGGACAAGATCTGGGACAAGTTCCTCCATTACCTTGTTGTGATGCTCCATCATAGTATAATCGTCAATACGTTGCCTGTTGTTTCTATGGAGACGCATAGATGCAAATATAAGCTGCATACACAAAATGGTAGATTATTTTTTTTTCAAAACTAGTTGTACGGTTGTAATTTTAGAAGGATTGAATAAAAAAAATTGCTTAGAAAGTATACAAAGCCTTTATAGCTTCAAAAAACATTAAAGGGGTTTTCCAAAACTTTTATAAACCTCCCTACCTCCTCCCACTGTGCTAAAATAGAAAATTACCCCATAGCTACCTCTCACATCACCTCCGTTCCAGAGCTCGTGTCCCCTGGTCCTTCAATAATGACATCACGCTCATGGTACACATGCAACCAATCACATGACTGCATGAACATCATGTGAACACAGAGGTCAGTGATTGGCTGCTGCATCATGTGACCACAGAGGTCAGTGATTGGCTGCAGCATCGTGTGACTACACAGGTCAGTGATTGGCTGCAGCATCATGTGGCCACAGAGGTCAGTGATTGGCTGCAGCATCATGTGGCCACAGAGGTTAGTGATTGGCTGTAGCATCATGTGACCACAGAGGTCAGTGATTGGCTGCATCATCATGTGGCCACAGAGGTTAGTGATTGGCTGTAGCATCATGTGACCACAGAGGTCAGTGATTGGCTGCAGCATCATGTGACCACAGAGGTCAGTGATTGGCTGCAGCATCATGTGGCCACAGAGGTCAGTGATTGGCTGCAGCATCATGTGACCACAGAGGTCAGTGATTGGCTGCAGCATCATGTGGCCACAGAGGTCAGTGATTGGCTGCAGCATCATGTGGCCACAGAGGTTAGTGATTGGCTGTAGCATCATGTGACCACAGAGGTCAGTGACTGGCTGCAGCGTCATGTGACCACAGAGTTCAGTGATTGGCTGCAGCATCATGTGGCCACAGAGGTCAGTGATTGACTGCAGCATCATGTGGCCACAGAGGTCAGTGATTGGCTTCAGCATCATGTGACCACAGAGGTCGGTGATTGGCTGCAGCATCAGGTGACCAAAGACGTCGGTGATTGGCTGAAGCATCATGTGACCACAGAGGTCAGTGATTTGCTGCAGCATCATGTGATCCCAGAGCTCAGAGATTGGCTGCAGCATCATGTGACCACAGGGTCAGTGGTTGGCTGCAGCATCATGTGACCACAGGGTCAGTGATTGGCTGCAGCATCATGTGACCACAGGGTCAGTGGTTGGCTGCAGCATCATGTGGTCCATGAATGTGACATCATCAGTGAGGGATCAATAGGGAGGACACTGGAGCTTTGGCAGTACTCGGGCGGTGGTGATGGGAGAGGTAAGTATGGGGTAGTTTTCTATTTTAGCATAGTGAGAGGCGAAAGATAGATTTTTAAAATTCTTAGAAACCCCCTTTTATGGAATACAGTAATGCTGTGGATACAAGGTTAATCTTTGGTTGTTGCCGTTTTTTTACAGTCTCAGCGAATGAATGACCAACGCAGCTCTCCTCCGATTCCTCAAGCTGCTGCCGATCTATTCGAGATCTTATTTCGCCTTCAGGGAAATCGACTGGATGAACAAAGAGTGGAACTGCCTGAGGCTCTAGGGGGTGCTTGTTCTTAAATGAAAAGGGAAGTGAAGCACTCGCTCCACCGTCTTGTCAAAGCAAAAATTATCGGCCACCACTGAAGTTGTCTCTTAATGGACCAAAGGCGGCTTCCCTTATTTTGACCACAAAGACCAATGCCAGTAGGATGTGCCAGTGGAGGCCACTTTTCTTCGTTGCTTTTTTGAGAAAAATGGGAAAGATATTCTTTTTTTTTTTTCAAAAAACTAATTTTACATAAGTCTGTGCCTTTATGAGATGTTTGGTAAAGCTGAGCCAATCCTCAAGATAAGACTAGGTAACCAGGGGAAGCCTTATGTGTATCTGTCTCGGATCTTCTGAAGATCTACTATGGTGTCCAGAGAAGAGACAACCCAACCCTCCAGAAACAGAACAAAGAAACTGGCTTACAGCTTAGAAGATAGAGCTGTCTTTACCATGTTGGCAAATGAGGCCACTACCTAAGGCGGCAATTTTAGAAGGCGGCAAATAATTCTTAATGCTTTACTCTTTGATTGTTATTTGATTGATACGAACCTGGAAAATTTCCAATTTAACCCTAACTCGAAATATGGTCAAAAGTGGACAAGAATTAATCTGGGACTCTGAGCATTAAGGGTTATTGTCTCCTTATATGTATAAGTTTCGAAAATGCATTTAAGGAGCATATATCACTTCAATTACTTAATTCATGTTGCTCGCTCTACACTTACACTTGAAGGGGTGATCGAATTGACCAAGGAGGGGTGGGACTTGAATTGACCAAGGTGGGGTGGGACTCCCATGGCTATAGGTCCATGGTCGGTGCCCTAATGGTCAGTCAGCTTTAGGTGTACTCTGCAATCTGTATTATTTCAGGTTGTCTTGCAACCAATGGTCTTATGGGTGACCGACACACGGCCACCATGTGTATGATGTAGTCACAGGACATTTATTTGCTGTATAGTGCACTGCCTTTCTTTGCTGTACAAGCTTGACTATTATAGTGTCTTGTGTTAGACTTCTGGGATAGGATTTTTTTTAATATGAACAATATAAATATTCTTATGATTAGAAATTTCTCATATTTTACTAGATGTAAGTGTTCAATCCATTGCTGATTTTTACTCTCTAACCACTACTTCTAGGCAAATTGCTAAATGTTCCTTTTTGCACTGAGCAAAGATTTAGTTTTGTAGATTGACTGGTTACCTGAAGTAATAGAAGTCTGTTAGCCTCATACAGGGATTCGCTCGAACAAGGCCCTGAATATTTTGTAATAACTCCCGCTAGGACCAAGCAATCTGAATAAAACAAGGTGCAATGTTCCCATGTTGGAGTGATAAGGTAGGCACCGATCAGTCATTTCCACATTTGCAAAATATCTGTTTGCAGTTTTGAGTGCATACCACCAAGACCCTTCACTCAGTCACTGACTTCTCATCAAGATGATGGTATACAGCAGTGTTAGACTGGAGTTCCTGGGGCCCAACAGTGGATTTGATTCTTGGGGCCCACCTGTGGAGTTGATTCATGGGCCCACCAGTGGAGTTGATTCATGGAGTCCACCAGTAAAGTTGATTTCTGGGCCCAACATTGAAGTTGATTTTTGAAGGCTTTCAATAGGGTTGATTCTTGGGTCCCACCTGTGGGGCTGATTCTTGGGGCCCACCAATGGAGTTGGTTCTTGTGGCCCACCAGTGGAGTTGATTATTGGGGCCCACCAGTGGAGATAATTCTTGAGGCCCACGAGTGGGGTTGATTCATGGGGCCCACGAGTGAAGTTGATTCATGGGGCCCATGAGTGGAGACGATTCTTGGGGCCCACCAGTGGAGATGATTCATGGGGCCCACCAGTGGAGACGATTCTTGGGGCCACCAGTGGAGATGATTCTTGAGGCCCACCAGTGGAGCTGATTATTGGGGCCCACCAGTGGAGTAGATTCTTAGGGCCCACCCTACAGCTACTGCACATCCCTTTTGCTCTGCACATCTCCTTCTCTGCCTTTTTTTCATGAGAAACTACTTCAGGTCTACCATGCACAGGAGCCCTCTGGCGTTTCCCCTGCTTCCCTGTGGTCCACTCTAAGCCTGGTATGCAGTACTGAGCAGCCTATCTTCAGGGTCACTAATTTGTTTATGTGCAATGTCTCAGTTGCACATCATAGGCCCCATTTCTTTGACACCACCATGAACACCAATGTGCTTCTAGACATTTTTGAACAGTTCGTGAATCAACTGGATTATCATGAGGTAACGGTAGGTTTCTTCTAGCAAGATGGAGCAACGTGTCACCCATCGGCAAGGAGCATGGCAGAGTCCTTTTTCAGCAAAAGGGTAATTTCAATGGAGCTTTGACCATCAAGGTGGTTGGATCTGACACCACCAGTCTTCTTCCTTTGGGGTATACTCAAGGGAAAAGTCTATCAGAAGAAGCCATGCAGTGTGGACATTTTGAAGAAAACACGAAATTGCTGCTATTCCCCCCCTCCCCCAACTCCCCCCTCCACCCCCCCGTTGAAATGTGTCGACTATACATACGGCAAGGAATGGAGGAGATTATTTTGGTTCAGATTGCTTCAGCCAAATGGGAGTCACAGAATATTCGGGGCATCTTTCCAGTGAATCTACATGTATATTCTAGTAACCTCCTATCGGTTTAGTGTGTAGTGCAGACCTGCACAACTTTGCAGGACGTGGGGGCAGGACCACCCGGGAAATGCCACGGACCGCCCCTTTGACTGTCCATGGATGCCCCTAGACAACACCATTTTGGGACAAGTTTACACAAGTGGGCCACCAGATATCCTTTGGTGGGCCGCATGCTGGCCGTGTGTTCTGCAGGTCCGGTATAGAGGGTTTGCCTTGCTCATATGTTTAAAAGGCCAATGTTTGTACCGGCCAATGGAGAAGAAAAATATCTTCGAGAGTTAGGCTAAACATAGTATCTGCTCAGGATGCTGCTCAGAGTATAACACAGGGTTACATATAGTGAACTTAACTACTGAAAATGAAAGTTATTGAAACCCATAACACTTTCCAGACAGCTTGATCATACCTGACTCATATTGAAAGTTGCATTTTCAACCATCTTTTATAGACTGTATTAGTCAGCACTTTAAAGAGGTTCTGCATTCTGTATGATCACTTACCGAAATCTAATTAAAGGGTAGTCTCCACCAAAGACATTGATTGCGCATCAATAGGATATGCCATCAAAGTGTGACAGGAGCAGGTCCCATCTCTGGAACCTTCGCCCCTCTCGGGAATGGGTCCCCAAAAGTATCTGAGTACGGCCAAACACTCTGCTCACCTGTATTTGGAAGTCCCATAGAACAAAATGGAGAGTTGTGCGCAGGGACCCATTCCGTTCATATCCTATTGCTATGCCATCAATGTGGGGGATGGGAACACTCGTTTAATATTATATTAAGAGGGTTGGCCATGTAGTCCCGCTGTGACAAACTCAAAAAAACTCACACACACCTTCTTACTCACCACCGTTTCAGCGCTGACTCTGTGGGCCTCTCTCCCTCTCCCCGTTCTCCTGCTTCCTTCTGCCGGCGACAGTAAGAGCATTACCGCTGCCTGATATCACTGTATGGAGCTGTAAATTTCCAGAAAGTGATGTCAGGCAATGGTACGGTGCTAGAAGGGAGGTAAGAAAGTGAGTATGAATTTTTTGTTTTATCAGGACAGCAATAAAGTTTACACTGGTGGACCACCACAGGTAGCTGTCACATAGCTGGCTTGGCTTGGTTATCATATACACTGCTGGAGCAACCACCACACATAGCTGTCACTTGGCTGGCATGGCTTGGTTATCATATACACTGGTGGATCACCACACGTAGCTGTCACTTGGCTGTCTTGGCTTGGTTATCATATACACTGGTGGATCACCACACGTAGCTGTCACTTGGCTGTCTTGGCTTGGTTATCATATACACTGGTGGATCACCACACGTAGCTGTCACTTGGCTGTCTTGGCTTGGTTATCATATACCCTGGTGGACCACCACCCGTAGCTGTCACTTGGCTGGCATGACTTGGTTATCATATACCCTGGTGGACCACCACATGTAGCTGTCACTTGGCTGACTTGGCTTGGTTATCATATACAATGGTGGACCACCACATGTAGCTGTCAGTTAGCTGTCTTGGCTTGGTTATCATATACAGTGGTGGACCACCACATGTAGCTGTCACATGGCTTGCATGGCTTGGTTATCATATACCCTGGTGGACCACCACATGTAGCTGTCACTTGGCTGGCATGGCTTGGTTATCATATACACTGGTGGACCACCACACGTAGCTGTCCCTTGGCTGTCTTGGCTTGGTTATCATATACACTGGTGGATCACCACACGTAGCTGTCACTTGGCTGTCTTGGCTTGGTTATCATATACACTGGTGGATCACCACACGTAGCTGTCACTTGGCTGTCTTGGCTTGTTATCATATACACTGGTGGATCACCACACGTAGCTGTCACTTGGCTGTCATGGCTTGGTTATCATATACACTGGTGGAACACCACACGTAGCTGTCACGTGGCTGTCTTGGCTTGGTTATCATATACACTGGTGGACCACCACATGTAGCTGTCACTTGGCTGGCATGGCTTGGTTATCATATACCCTGGTGGACCACCACATGTAGCTGTCAGTTAGCTGTCTTGGCTTGGTTATCATATACAGTGGTGGACCACCACATGTAGCTGTCACATGGCTGGCTTGGCTTGGTTAGCATATACACTGGTGGACCACTACATGTAGCTGTCACTTAGCTGGCATGGCCTGGTTATCATATACCCTAGTGGACCACCACATGTAGCTGATTGGCTGCAGCATCATGTGATCACAGAGGTCAGTGATTGGCTGCAGCATCATGTGACCACAGAGGTCAGTGATTGGCTGCAGCATCATGTGACCGCAAAGGTCCGTGATTGGCTGCAGCATCATGTGACCGCAGAGGTCAGTGATTGGCTGCAGCATCATGTGACCACAGAGGTCAGTGATTGGCTGCGGCATTATGTGACCACAGAGGTCAGTGATTGGCTGCAGCATCGTGTGACTACACAGGTCAGTGATTGGCTGCAGCATCATGTGGCCACAGAGGTCAGTGATTGGCTGCAGCATCATGTGGCCACAGAGGTTAGTGATTGGCTGTAGCGTCATGTGACCACAGAGGTCAGTGATTGGCTGCATCATCATGTGGCCACAGAGGTCAGTGATTGGCTGTAGCGTCATGTAACCACAGAGGTCAGTGATTGGCTGCATCATCATGTGGCCACAGAGGTCAGTGATTGACTGCAGCATCATGTGACCACAGAGGTCGGTGATTGGCTGCACCATCATGTGACCACAGAGGTTGGTGATTGGCTGCAGCATCAGGTGACCAAAGACGTCGGTGATTGTCTGAAGCATCATGTGACCACAGAGGTCAGTGATTGCTGCAGCATCATGTGATCACAGGGTCAGTGGTTGGCTGCAGCATCATGTGGTCCATGAATGTGACATCATCAGTGAGGGATCAATGGGGAGGACACTGGAGCTTTGGCAGTACTCGGGCGGTGGTGATGGGAGAGGTAAGTATGGGGTAGTTTTCTATTTTAGCATAGTGAGAGGCGAAAGATAGATTTTTAAAATTCTTAGAAACCCCCTTTTATGGAATACAGTAATGCTGTGGATACAAGGTTAATCTTATCATATACACTGGTGGATCACCACACGTAGCTGTCACTTGGCTGTCTAGGCTTGGTTATCATATACACTGGTGGATCACCACACGTAGCTGTCACTTGGCTGTCTTGGCTTGGTTATCATATACACTGGTGGTCCACCACACGTAGCTGTCACTTGGCTGTCTTGGCTTGGTTATCATATACCCTGGTGGACCACCACCCGTAGCTGTCACTTGGCTGGCATGACTTGGTTATCATATACCCTGGTGGACCACCAGACGTAGCTGTCACTTGGCTGGCATGACTTGGTTATCATATACCCTGGTGGACCACCACATGTAGCTGTCACTTGGCTGACTTGGCTTGGTTATCATATACAATGGTGGACCACCACATGTAGCTGTCAGTTAGCTGTCTTGGCTTGGTTATCATATACAGTGGTGGACCACCACATGTAGCTGTCACATGGCTGGCATGGCTTGGTTATCATATACCCTGGTGGACCACCACATGTAGCTGTCAGTTTGCTGGCATGTCTTGGTTATCATATACACTGGTGGACCACCACACGTAGCTGTCCCTTGGCTGTCTTGGCTTGGTTATCATATACACTGGTGGATCACCACACGTAGCTGTCACTTGGCTGTCTTGGCTTGGTTATCATATACACTGGTGGAACACCACACGTAGCTGTCACTTGGCTGTCTTGGCTTGGTTATCATATACACTGGTGGACCACCACATGTAGCTGTCATTTGGCTGGCATGGCTTGGTTATCATATACCCTGGTGGACCACCACATGTAGCTGTCAGTTAGCTGTCTTGGCTTGGTTATCATATACAGTGGTGGACCACCACATGTAGCTGTCACATGGCTGGCTTGGCTTGGTTAGCATATACACTGGTGGACCACAACATGTAGCTGTCACTTAGCTGTCATGGCATGGTTATCATATACCCTAGTGGACCACCACATGTAGCTGTCACTTGGCTGACTTGGCTTGGTTATCATATACAATGGTGGACCACCACATGTAGCTGTCATTTAGCTGTCTTGGCTTGGTTATCATATACAGTGGTGGACCACCACATATAGCTTTCACTTGGCTGGCATGGCCTGGTTATCATATACCCTGGTGGAATACCACATATAGCTGTCACTTAGCTGTCTTGGCTTGGTTATCATATACAGTAGTGGACCACCACATGTAGCTGTCACTTGGCTGGTATGGCTTACTTTCCATTCCAGTGACTAATGAAAGTCTTTCAAGGCAGAACGATAACAATAACCTCACATTTTAATAGTTCTTGCAGTCAATAGTAACTTTAGTCTTTAATGCACTTTCTAGTTTGGACAAACCTTTAGAAAACCGGCCCTCTATTGATATTGGGGCATCCTGTTGCTTGTTCTTTTTGGTTCAGCTGTTATGCCTCATTTAAATCAATGGACCATTAATGTGTAGCACAGATAAGGGCGCTACTGAGAGTAGCAGCTGTGCATCGTGACTTATAGGTGGAGTCCTTAGTTGGTAGAGAGGGGCTTTATCTCTGCTACCTGCATATAGACCTATCAAGCTGAGAATATGGGTGGTCTATTACACGCTTCCCCTCCATACATAAGGAGGACCATTGCACCCCTATAACAGGAGTTGCTATGAGGTTTTACAGACCTATATGGGTAGTTGCATGAAGGATGTCTTGGTTGTATTTCCCATTCAATTCCATTATGATTCTTTTCATTAATGCTAATTATTTTCATAAGAAAACATGTAAATGACCTGCCGTTAACAAATGAATAAATGATGTCATCTTTCTAATGTGCTGTTTTGTACCTGATATAAAATCTAATGAATAAATGCAAAAGTTTTAACACATTAAATGGTCAGATTGTGTGTGTATCCCCTGTTACATCTGATCACAGCCGTACAGATTGGCTGATTATCAGCATAATGGGCTGTTCACATGGTATTATCCACTACATCTGTGGTATCCGACAGGGCACCATGAAAAAAGGTATCTTGATGGACAGTGTCGGACTCGGGTTCCTAGGGCCCTCAGGTGGAGTTGATTCTAGGGGCCCACCAATTGAGTTGTTTCTGGGCCCACCAGTGGAGCTGTTTCCAGATTCCCACCCTACAGCTACTATAAATGACTGTATATGCCTCCTATACTCTGCCTCTTCTACTCTGCCTCTTTCTTTCTCTGATTTTCTTCCTCTCCTGAGGATGTAAATGCAGTTAAAAAACTCCAGGTCTGCCATGTTCAGGGGCCCACCGGGGGTTTGCCCTGTTCTCCTGTGGGCCAGTCCGAGCCTGCTGATGGATACCACTATGTAGCCACCGCTGCCCTATAGAGATCAACAGAGCGGATTTAGTCTCTTTATACTACATTTTTACTATTTGCCGGTGTTATTCGCTTTTTGCCAGGTCTTACCATGTCTAACATGCTTTCACATCCTGCACACAAAGCCTACTCTGCCAAATAATAAAGCAGACATAGTCCTACAGTGTCCAATGTACCCCAATGGATACCACCGATCTAGTGGATAATGCTGTGTGAATGGCCTGTTAGATCTCAGCAGAATGTGTATGGGGACTTTGTACTACGGATCCATAGGAGCTATGTGCACCATCATATACCTCGTTAACATGTAATCCAACAGAAAAAACGTAGTGCCTCTGCTTGAAATTGGAGGCATAGGGAAGTACAGAACGGTCCCATAGAAGTCTATTGACTGTATTATGGCCTTTTACAACTCAGAGGCTATACAGAGTCATAATATGGCTTATCTAGACATCCAGGGCCTTATGTATGAAAACTGTCTAGTAGTAAGACTGTACTTGTTGCCCATAACAACCAATCAGAGCTCATAGCAACCAGAGTCCATAGCAACCAATCTGATCCCATAGCAACCAATCAGAGCTCACAGCAACCAATAAGAGCTCATAGCAACCAATCAGAGCTCAGCTTTCATTTCATATAGGACTCTGGAGAAATAAAAGCTGAGCTCTGATTGGTTGCTATGGGCTCAGATTGGTTGCTTTGGGCTCAGATTGGTTGCTATGGGCTCTGATTAGTTGATGTGGGCTCTGATTGGTCAATATGGGCTCTGATTGGTTGACATGGGATCTGATTAGTTGCTATGAGCTCTGGTTAGTTGCTATGAGCTCTGGTTAGTTGCTATGACCCCTGCTTGGTTGCTATGGGCAACAAGGACAGTCTTACTGTTAGACAGTTTTCACATAAAGCCCCTATCCATTTCAAGAACATTGCATTTAATGTGTTCTTCACTTTGAACAATACCTACTTGTAAGAAGGGTTCCTTGACCACAAATAAACACAAAGTATACATCTGCTAAGATCCCTAGTGATCAGCTGTAATGCTGTATGGTGAACCCAGGTAGTAGGTGTTAATTTTTCCGTGCAGCACTCCTACCGGGGAAACTGGACATTTCACTATACCCATTAAAATCAATGTTGTCTCTTCATTATGTAAACCCCCTTGCATTAAAAAAAACACCCCATGTTTTTTCTTTAGTTCATTGGAAATTGCTCATAGGTGCACACTAGTACCAATAATGTTTCTCACCTGCAGCTGAATGCAGGATTCCTCACTGCTGCAGCTGGGTCATGTGACCTGCACTCTGAGTTGCTGAAATACGCAGCATGGTTGTGTGACCTGGAAGGGAATCCCTCCATGCATTCCTACGGGAGGTTCAGTCTCATAGGAATTCATAGAGAGCCAGACTTGCTGTCGGCATCAATAGCACAGTGTCTGCCAGTCAATCAGAGTGCAGGTCATGTGATCTAACAGAGACTGTTGCATCAGCCAGAAATCCTGTATTCAACTGCAGCTAAGTAAAATTACTGGCACTACACTGTACCTAAAAGCAACTTCTAATAAACTAAGGGGTTGTCTCACTACATTGATTCATCTTACCTCAGTCCTGTTTTCCTGGTTTCATTTTGAATTCAGGGGCGTGTTTACTGGCTTCTACTAGGCTGCAGTAGAAGCCGGGTCTGTAGCTATAGCAACCAGTGCTGGCAGCCTATCAGGAGAGATCGGACATATCTGTAGCTATAGTGACCAGAGGAGATGATGCAGCCAATACAAGAGGGTATATCTAGGAATAGTTAGGACACTGGTAATGGACACATATTGCAAAGGTACTTGTTTTTGCAAGATCTTTAACATAAAAAGCAGCAATCCTTGTAGTGAGACAACCCCTTTAAGTTTTCTTGACTGGACAACCGCCATCTTGAAATGCCTGATTACCTAAAACTCCAAAGTGGAGATAAGATTAACTCTGGGTTTGGTATTATCATAAACAAGGAGGTCCGAACACATCATAAATATATTTCCCATTGTTTTAATAGAAACTATACACGTTGACTTAATAACAAGTATTTTACAAATGGCTGCCTGCAATGGAAAGTGCAAGTGGCTGATTTCTAAGTGCTCTCCATATTGTGTCATTTCCAGGACTGGTCTGCCCCTGTATTCACATTTCTTGTTATCAGATGCAATGTGCTACGAATCCTGAAGCATAGCTATTGTTATAATGTTCTCCATAAACCAATAGCACCATTGAATGTCCTAATGGGGAGGCGTGGCATCTCTATCACATTATAGTAGACTCTTTTTTCATAAAACTTATCAGTACACAAACAATACAAGAGGAAGAGGAGGAGGGCGCAGCTGCAGTTTCAGGAAGAGTGGAGAGGAGTAGCTGCGGAGAACAATCTGAAAATCTAGGCTCTGGACCATACCAGGTAAGGATGCAGGGGCGTAGCTACAGGGGGTGCAGAGGTAGCAGTCGCTACCGGGCCCTGCAGCCTGAGGGGGCCCAAAAGCCCTTCTGCTTCATAAGAAGATACCATCATTGTAAGTGGCACATAATAGATGGGGGGCCCATTTCACTTTTTGTACTAGGGCCCCGCAGCTTCAAGTTACGCCTCTGTAAGGATGGTAAAAAAAATGTACAAAGAGAACCAAAAAGAACCGAAATCTAGAGATTACAGAACACTCCAGTCTGCTGAACATATAATACACATATACAGCTGCTATTATGGTTACCCAATTCAAGGGGTGTTCCCATCTCACACACTGATGGCATATCACTGGGATATACCATCATAGTGTGATAAGGGCAGGTCCCAGCCGCATGACATAACAATAGGATATGCCATTAAAACCAAAAAGGTGTGGGTTCCACCCCAAAAGTCTCTGTTCAAAATGGAGAGCTGATCATACCTGCAATGACACCATTCTGTTCTATGGGACATCCCAGTACAGGGGAGAGCTGTGTTCTCCATTCTGTTCTATGGGAGTTCCCAGTACAGGGGAGCACTGAGTTCTCCATTCTGTTCTATGGGAGTTCCCAGTACAGGGGAGCACTGAGTTCTCCATTCTGTTCTATGGGAGTTCCCAGTACAGAGGAGCGCTGTGTTCTCTCCATTCTGTTCTATGGGAGTTCCCAGTACAGGGCTGCGCTGTGTTCACCATTCTGATCTATGGGCGTTCCCAATACGGGGCAGCGCTGTGTTCTCCATTCATTTCTATGGGAGTTCCCAGTACAGGGGAGCACTGAGTTCTCCATTCTGTTCTATGAGAGTTCCCAGTACAGGGGAGCGCTGTGTTCTCCATTCTGTTATTTGGGAGTTTCTAGTACAGGGGAGCGCTGTGTTCTCCATTCTGTTCTATGGGAGTTACCAGTACAGGGAGTGCTGTGTTCTCCATTCTGTTCTATGGGAATTACCAGTACAGGGGAGCGCTGTGCTCTCTCCATTCTGTTCTATGGGAGTTCCCAGTACAGGGGAGCGCTGTGTTCTCTCCATTCTTTTCTATGGGAGTTCCCAGTACAGGGAGCGCTGTGTTCTCTCCATTCTATTCTATGAAATTCCCAGTAGAGGGGAAAGTTGTGTTCTCCTTTCTGTTCTATGGGAGTTCCTAGTACAGTTGAGCGCTGTGTTCTCCTTTCTGATCTATGGGAGTTCCCAGTACAGGGGAGCGCTGTGTTCTCCATTCTGTTCTATGGGTGTTCCCACTACAGGGGAGCGCTGTGTTCTTCATTCTACTCTACGGGAGTTCCCAGTACAGAGGAGCGCTGTGTTCTCCATTCTGTTCTATGGGTGTTCCCAGTACAGGGGAGCGCTGTTCTTCATTCTACTCTATGGAAGTTCCCAGTACAGGGCAGCGCTGTATTCTCCATTCTGTTCTATGGGTGTTCCGAGTAGAGGAGAGAGTTGTTTTCTCCATTCTGTTCTACGGGAGATCCCAGTACAGGGGAGCGCTGTGTTCTCTCCATTCTGTTCTATGGAAGTTCCCAGTACAGGGGAGCGTTGTGTTCTTCATTCTATTCTATGGGTGTTCTCAGTAGAGGGGAGAGTTGTGTTCTCAATTCTGTTCTACGGGAGATCCCAGTACAGGGTATCGGTGTGTTTTGCTGTAGTCTGAACTCCCATAGAACCTGCACCTATTTTGATATTACATCCTATCAATATGCTATTACATTGGAGGGAGGGAACATTCCTTAAGGAATTAGGTATTTTGGCTCATTGGCATTGAGAGTATAAAGATACCCTTTCTCAGTCCCTTCTTCACTTTATGGAAATTTCAGATCAAAACATTTAATGCTATTATGGTGAAGCAATACTCCAAGGATTTCTGGACTCAGGTGAGGGGGTAAGGAATGGATGGTGATGCATACATGTCTTCTGTGCTGACTGGGTTTCTTCCGGGCTAGCAGGAGAAGGGTAACCATACTGCGATGAAGGAGGAGTTAAATATATATTATGCCCAATCTGCTCCGTATGAGGACTAGATACTTCTTTGTTGGGTGGCTGCTCCAAGGCTGAAGCAGAACTATAATTAGACATGGCGTTTGGGCAGTTTGGAGATTTGGGGTAATGAGCTTCTGGAAGCCAGTGGGCATGAGGAGACATCTGCTGTCCACCCGCATAAGAAGCTTCTGGCACTGTACAACCTGCTGGGCAAAAATGAACCTTCCAACCTCTATGACCACCCCACTGACATTGTGCCGCACCTGATGAGAAGGAAGAGCTGCGGGGAAAGGGTGGGCAATTTCCGGCAAAGTTCACCATAGCAAGATGTGATTGGCAACAGCTGGCTTCTGACTGTGTTCCCGGTAGATAAGGTGGAGCAGAACCTGGTGGAGCATTGTGATAGCAAGAGCTGCTCAGGTCTATGTGAGGCAAAGGAGGAGGTTTCACGGGCTCCTTAGGTCGAGGTCGGGGGGTCTTTTTAAGCTGAGGAGCTCCAGTGTTGGGCACAGCAGGTGTGCTCTGATTTAGCAATTGGCTGCTTTCTTCGAGAAGTCGTAAGATATCCCTATGACCACGATCTCTGGCTGCGTGTCGAGGTTGATGACCTACGTGGTCGGTCAGATCACGATCTGCCTGGTGTTCGAGGAGTAGCCGAACGGCTTCATAACTTCCTTCTCGTGCAGCAAGGAAGAGAGCAGTCTGGTCCTATATAGTTATTTTGAAAAAAAAAATTAAAAAAAGTTAAAACCAGGTAGCATGGGAAAAATGATAAAACATGAAGCACATACACATCACACTGGAATCTTGTCTTCTACTGACGTACCAAGTTTAGACACAACCCGGGAAGACTTAGGACAAGGCTCATTTTACTTGACAATTATGTAAAAAAAAAATAGTGACGAAGGCCAAGTCCAGCCATCAAATGATGTCAAATGCAATTCTACTATGATAACGGGCCATGGTATAAAACCAAGTAAGAAGGCAAGGTACACAATGCTTTCGGAAAGTCTTCAGACCCTTTCTAATCCTTCTATTTTTTTTAATGTTGATGTCATGTGCTTAAATAAAAAAAAAAATTCAAGTTTTCCCCCAGCATTCTGCACCCACTACCCCATAATGACAAAGCAAGAACAAAGTTTTAGAATTTTTTGTAAATTTATTAAAATTAAAAACTCAAACTTTTTATGGGCGTAAGTAATCAGACATTTTGCTATGACGCTTAAAATTTTGGTCTGGAACCATCCATTGCTTATGATCATCCTTGAAATGTTCCCACACCCTAACTGGAGTCCTCCTGTGGAAAATATATTTGATTGGACATGAATTAGATAGATACACCCAAGTCTATAGTGTCTCACGGCTGACAATGCATATCAGAGCAAAAACCAAGCTATGAGGAGGAAAGAACTGCCCGTAGAGCTTAGTGACAGGACTGTGTGGAGGCACAAATAGGGTAAAGGGTACAAAAAAGTTCCAAAGAGCACAGTGGCCTCCTTAGTTCTTTAATGGAAGAAGCCTGGAACAACTAAAACTTGGCCTCCTCCCAAAAAGTAGTTGTGGGAGAAGGACCTTAGTAAGAGAGGTTTTTAGAAAAAACGTCTTTGGCACTCTTTCAGGTAAGAGATGGGTGCAAACCAAAAATTTATAACAGTCCTTTATATAGAAAGGTTGCACACCAATATTTTAATTTTTCATTTCGACAAAACTTTATTGAGTAACATAATATTTATCTGGCTTCATAAAATACAGGGTCAACATATTTCCATCTTATGTATAGTTAGATTCATAGATTTTGTACGTTTCGGTCCCTAAGTGGACCTTTTTCAACCAAATCTTTTACAAGTTTTACATCTCTTATTCGATTCTTTGTTATTTTATAACACCTGCAGCATGTTGTTCTATGGCGTGGATGGAGCTCCACTTAGGGACCGAAACGTACAAAATATATGAAACTATACATAAGATGGAAATATGTTGACCCTGTATTTTATGAAGCCGGATAAATATTTTTGTTACTCAATAAAGTTTTGATAATATGAAAAATTAAAATATTGGTGTGCAACCTTTCTACATAAAGGACTTAGTAAGAGAGGTGACCAAGAACTCAAGGGTTACTCTGGCTCAGCTTCAAAGATCCTGTGTGCAGATCAGAGAAAATTTAAAGGGGTTTTTCTCAGCATGCTGTTTCACTGAGTTTTAGCAGTTTTGCACTTACTCTGTCTCCTCAGGCTGTGGTTGGTTCTACAGCAGTGATTAGCAAATTCAACTTCTAGCGAGACATTACTCTGACAGTGCAGGAGATGGTATCTCTAACAAGATTACAGAAAAAGCCATGTTTTTCAGTCCTCACAGCACTTGTTCCTTTTGTTTAGTGAAGCTAATCTTGTTAAATATAATTAGATTCTTGTTACTTTCTCAGTCCATCAGAAGGGTGACATCACTCCCTGCTATCTGCTCTCAGCTCATCAGATGACAGATGTCCGTCTGGTATACAGGTAACCATAGAAATGTTTGTGCACTTCAGAGCACATAAAAACGCTCTTAGCTCATGACTAAATTAAAAGCTATTGACCGATATATTTATAAAAAGTCTTCATTTAACTGTCCCTTTATGTTAAAAGCTAATCTTTGTAGTGAGAAAGCCCCTTTAAGAAAGTGTACCATGACTGCAGCTCTCCACCAATTTGGCCATTATGGCAGAGTAGCAAGAAAAATGCCCCTCCTGAGTGAAAGACGCTTGAAAGCCCTCTGAAATTTGCAAAAAAAAAAGCACCAAAAGGACCCTCAGAGAAACAAGATTCCTTGGTCTAATGAAACCAATACTGAACTTTTTGGCTTCCTGGAGGAAACCAGGCACTGCTCATGACCAGCCCAATACCATCCCTATAGTGAAGCATGGTGATGGCAGCATCATGCTGTGGGAGTGTTTCAGGGAAACTGGCCAGAATTGAGGGAGAGATTAAAGGAGCAAAGTACAGAGATTTTCTTAAAAAACTGATCCACAGTGTTCTGGACCTCAGAATGGGCAGAGGGTTCAGCTTCCAACAAGAAAATGACCCTAAGCAGCCAAGGTAGCATGGGAGTAACTTAGGGACAACTCTATGAATTGTCTTGAATAGCCTAGCCAGAACCCTGAAAATGGTCATCCACTGATGGTCTCCACCCAACCTGACCATGCTTAAGAGGACCTACAAGGAAGGGTAGCAGAAAATCTCCAAATCCAGACCAAATGCAAACCCTATGACATCAAACCATGAGCGTAACTATAGCAATAGCAACCAAAGCGACTGCTATGGGGCCAAGAGGTTGAGGGGGCCTCACTCAAGAACATTGTTCCTTTTTGCAAGGAACACGTAGTTGGGTTTTTTTTTGCTACAAAGCACTACTTTTTGGGTGTTGTTGGTATTATTTAGTCCGTTACTTACTGCTACTGATGCTGCTGTTTTTGTTAATAGCCTTTAGATGGTTGGGCGCCATCTGATTTCCCGATGGGGTCCTATGAACTCTAGTTACACCCCTGCATCATACCCAACAAGACTGGTGGCTGTTATCACTGCCAAAGGTCCTTCAATTAAATACTGAGCAAAGGGTCTGAATACAGGCAGTCCCCTGGTTACAAACGGGATAGGGACTGTAGGTTTGTTCTTAAATTGAATTTGTATGTAAGTCGGAACAGGTACTAGTGCATCTCAAAAAATTAGAATATCATTGAAAATTAAAGGGGTTATCCAGGAACCTTTTTATTTGTTATAGTGCTCATATTAAACCGTCTAATTCATACTGTAATGAGTCTGTACAATATATGGGTTTCTCTATTTGACTTAAATTATTGATATCAATTCTCTTTCCAGTGATATTCTAATTTTTTGAGATGCACTAGTATATTTATTAAATGTAATTGCAGCACAAAAGGTTTCTTTTTTAGTTTTGGAGAGTGCAGGGAAGGGTTTTTTTTTTTCATTTTGGACAGTGCAGGGAAGGGTTTTTATATTTGTTTTGCTGACTGTGCCCCTGTTAAGAAGATTTCACCTCATTTTCACCTCGTGTGCTGCAGTGGCATGCTGGAACTTGTCATTCCACAGCTATTATCTGCTGTGGAACATGGAACTACAAGTGCCATCATGCCCTATAAGTCTCCGTTTGTAACTAGATGACAGATTTAAGTCGGAACGGTGTAAGTCAGGGACTGCCTGTACGTACAATATGTCAATGCAATATTTTAGTTTTTCCCTTTCAATAAAGTATCGCATTACTGACATTATGTATTCACTTTGTCATTATGGGTTACTGAGTGCACAACAATGGGAACAATTACTTTTGATTATCCACAAGGCATCAACATAACAAAATGTGAAAAAAGTGAAAGGGTCTGAAAAGTTTTCAAATGCGTTATATACACGAACCCTAAACGTATTTGCCCTACTTGTCTTTCTCACCCTTTTGTCTTGAAGGTCCTTGTTCGCTCCATTGCCCAAAAGTGTCTTCATTGCTGGGACATTATTTACTGCAGCAGCCCAATGCAGTGCAGATTTACCTGTGAAAAACACAGAAAAGACAAAAAATGGAAACAAACCGAGCAAGAAGATCACAAGATGTCAGGGAAAAAAGGAAACAATACAGTTACTATCAATGACCATTATGGTTTAGTCCAACACTGGGTCTACATGATCAAAAACCATATAAAATGAATGTGTGCTAACATACCCCTGTTATCAGCTGCTCCAATATCTGCACCACAAGCAACAAGCTCTTCCACCATATTTTGAACAGGAAGGCGAGAGGCCAAGATTAGAGGTGTACATCCATCATGCATCCGAGCATCAATATCTGTCTGACGGCATCTCAACAGGGTCTTATAGAGAGAGAAAGGGAGTAAGTTATCTTCTGTTACAGTCAGAAAATCATCTTATTGACCATGAAAGTCTTTGACCTTCTCCTAGAGGAAGACGTCTAGAGGAAAGGAGGTTTCATCATCATCACAGATGAGAATTCTTTACTGTAAGAGCGGTGACGCTATGGAACTCGCAGCCACAAGAGGTTGTGCTGGTGGAGTCATTGGACAAGTTGAAGAGGACCTTAGATGTGTTTCATGAAAAATACAATACTACAGGATATGGGGACTAGAGTCTGGAGATCGGACATTGCCAGATTTGGAGTCAAGAAGGAAGTTTTCCTCTAGTATGGGGAAATTGGGAATTTTTGCCTTCCTCTGGATAAACACTGCAGGGTTAGAGGTTGGACTTGATGGACATGGGTCTATTTCCAGCCTTAGCTACTATATTACTATGTTTATCAAATTACCTGGAAAACGCCCAAAGCATCAGCAGCAATAGCTGTATGAAGAGGAGTTCTTCCCAGCCTGTCTTGGACATTGGTGTCTGCTCCTGCATCCAACATACACTTAATAGCATCTTGCCTGGAAAAACGAGCGGCTAGATGAAGAGCTGTCTCTCCGGTAGAATCAATCTGGGCATTGAGACTGGCCCCTTGGCCAATGAGGTCAGCAATTACACTGGCTGAGCTTTCAACTTCTGGTGGATCTACACCTCCTCCAGCTGGCTCCAGACCTCCTCCTGCGCAGATGGCTGACATTAGTGGAGTCACTCCATCTACAATGGGAAGACATAAAGGAAAAAATTTTGCAAAGTACTAGACCTTTAGCCACTGTTACCGATGGTTCAACATGGGTAACTTTTCTACCTAACATGTTGGAGTGAGCAATTATGGATCATGATTTTTGGGGAAAAACAAGCAAAGCACACCTGGACCTCTCACGTCAATGTCTCTTCCATCAGGATCCTCCTGGGGTGGAGTTAAAGCGATGCCTTGTGGGAAACGAACTCCAGCATCAATATGTTGTTGGCTCCATTGTCGATGATCAAGAATGGTAGGATCTGTATTAAGCTAGAAGACCAAAACAGAGATCATGAGTTAGGTTTGGTTCACATAGAAGTCAAAGGGTCCGTTCGGAACCTCTACCACATGGTCCATCTGTCTAAATAATGGACACCATAGCAGACATCTGACGGACCCATTGTAATCAATAGGGTCCATTGGGTGCCTAAGCGTCTGAGATGCAGGTTCCGAATAGACACCCACATGTGTACCAAGTCTTACAGATAAGAGACTAAAATGGAGAAGATGGCGACAAAGGGTTTGACCTGAGAATGAAAAAATTGTTGTCTTACTTTTAGTCTTCTTGATTTAGGTGGCACAATTCCTTCTTCTGGACCTGAATCATCGTAACCAGTGTCATGTTTCAGTGGTCTAAAACAGAGTGAGATAGTGGAGTAATGGAATACATGATCCCGTATATGAAGCCCATTGTCCAATAAAAGATAACTAGTCACATAAAGCTTACCACCGATTGCTCCACCAAGGTGAATACATCTATCTGCCGAAGAATAGATGATAAAAACCTTACAGTACTTTAGAGAGTATGTCTAACTGTAAAACACTCCTTCGTTTTAGGCCCACACTTTTGTGCTGATAATTTTGCGATCTTAAAACATGTTTTTATGTTACAGTTCTCTAAATTTGTGACAACATATTCCTTACCTTCAGGTAGTGAGGGGACGTTGTTAACCATTAGTTTTAAAGGGGTATTCTCTAGCAGCCCTGGCCAGGATGGTGACCTCACTCCCTGCTTTGTCTTGAACAAGAAGTGGGAGCCTGAAGCTGTAGAACCACCCACAGCCTAAACAGGAAGTGGAAACCTGAAGCTGTGGAACAGTCCACAGCTAGAACAGGAAGGAAAACTGTCTATCCAAATTTCACTAAATTTAAAATGAGGTGGCCTAATCTCCATAACTTGCCTCTGTATCGTCCTTACCTATTTAATTGGTGCCGTATTACAGATATCACTATAAGCTACCTAATTTAGTTAACACTACCTAATTGCATAGAACTGATCCTTATATTTCAGGTGACACTACAAGCTATCTAAAAACTGATCAGCACCACCTACTCGTATGGCGTAACATGTTGGGGAGGTTATGGCCTCATTTTTAAGATCTAGGTGCAGAGGTTCAAATGATACCCTCTTCACATAGTCAGTATTAATGTTATGTAGGGTAAGCGCCCAAGCTAAACAATTCACAATTATAGGTGTTCTCATATACGGAACGATGCATAGGGCTACTGTGAGGGGAAAGAGAGACAGAAAGACAAGAAGGTGCTGACTGTATAGTAAGTTTTCATGTCACCTCAGTGCTGGACTCACAGCTACACTGCTCCTTACTTCTGTCTAATGTCCTCAATACTGTTGCTTGTATGTGCGATCTGTTACGGCTTATTTCCTACCCCTCCCTCCCCATAGACTTCTTCAGGCAGCTCCAACCTGAGCTGTTCCTGTTATACAGAAACCTTGTCTCTTCTGCAAGGCACTGGTTTGTGACTGAGTGAAAAGATAAGAAAGTAGGAGGGGGTGCTGATTAAGAGAGTATTTTTTTATAGTAAGGTATATTAGAAAATTTCTTATTTGTGATCATAATATTAATTTATAGAAAGTTGTATATAATTGAGGGTATGCCTTATACCTCCATGTCAAGTAGAAATCACAATACCTCTAGTAAGGTCCCATTAAATGAAGGGCAAGGTAATGCCACAATAGAGCACCTCTGGTGGGTTCTGAGATTGGGAGGACCTTTATTGGGACCTTACTATAGGTATTGTATTATTCATACATTTGGACAAATGTGGCATCATTTTGTCACTTTTTGGACCTTATCATAGGTATAGTATGGTGTATTTTTGTGAGTCAGTCTTATCTTTGAATTCTATGTGACCTGTTATTATATATACATCATTCGGACAGGTGTCTCATGCATATTTTCTTGTGGTACGTTTTTTATGCCAAACTTTTCCCCTGATGGTTGTAGGTACACCGAAACATGTTGGGATAACTGTTGTACCATTTATTTCTACTAGTACTACTTTAGTGTAGAGAATAGTGTGTATAGGGACAGGTTCCTGGGTGGAGTCATCCTTTTTAGGACGGTCAATCTGCTATTTACCTTACAGGTTGTCATCATAGGTCAAGTAGGGCTTAATAGGGTTATCCCTACATTGTGCCTGCTTTGACTATTTTTGCAGCGCATTTTTGAGGATTTTTTCTACGTTTTTTAATCTGTGTATTAAAAGTTATGTTTTATCTTACACCTCTTTTTGAATTAGTGCTGTATTAGGATTGGTGTAGTGTTGGGGGTCTCCTTTTTACACTTTTTTTCCCCTATCCTGTTGTTTTGATTTGGTGTTCTCATATAGGGAACGATGCATAGTGCTAGCTGTGTCATTAGGTTTACGTACAAAGGACATTGCATTAGAGCGAAAATAGTTATATACAAGTAGGGGGTGCTGATCGGTTTTTAGACAGCTCATAGTGTCACCTGAAATACATGGATCAGTTATATGTAAGTAGGTGGTGTTAACCAAATTAGGTAGCTTTTAGTGGTATCTGTAATACGTCATGAATTAGATAGGTAAGGACAATACAGAGGCGAGTTAGAGAGAATTAGGCCACCTCATTTTTAGATTTAGTAAAATTCGGAAAGACAGTTTTAAAAGTTAGATTTAATAAAAGTTATGTATTATTTTCAACAAAATTTGATGGAAAGGGAATGTTTAAGCTTGCCTATGGCAAAAGTGTTTTGAATACCATTGTCATTCTCTACAACAGACCTGCACATCACTTCAGGATGTGAGGGCCAGACCATTTGGGATCGCCCCTGGACCGCTTCAAACAAGGTAGCACTGCCCATATTGGGGGTGGTGTTTACATAGACCACACCCCTTTGCGGGCCATTGTGGACTGCCAGAAATGCTTTGGTTGCCCGTATGTTGTACAGGCTTGCTCCACAACAAGATGTGCAAAGAGAAGGAGTAAGCAAGCACCAGTCCTCTCTGTCACAGAATGGGGAGTAACCCGGCACAAGAGACTATTTTCAATTTTTGCTATAGGCTCCAGCTCCCATATATATGTTTTTTTTTATTGCTATCAATAATATAATCAATAATTTTTTTATAATTCAAATATTTTATTGTTTAACAAAAATACAAAATTTTAAAGGGGGTTTTGTTCTTAAAATTTCATGGGATCTGAATGAAATAAGGGCCTTTCTCTGTCATTTCCCTGTCAAGCTGTCTGAAATTTAGATAGAGCCCTTTATTTAGACTTTTTTTATTATCAAATTTAAATAATTTCCCTTCTTGAGGTCTTGAAACTGTGAGCTAATGTAAACAGTAGAAAATTTTTTTTTTTCCCTGAAAAGTCGATAACACAAAACCTCACTGTGGCCCTGTGTGGACATCACTCCCTGCTATCAAGAGAAACAAACAGCAGGGAGAGGAGTACACATCGGTCATTTGGGGAAATTAGACGCCCTCAGGGGCGATAAAAATCACTTGTACCCCTTTAACAAAAAAAGAAACAAAGAAAATATTTTTGGGAAAAAACGCTTTTTTAGTGCCCCAAATTTAAAGCTAATCTTTGTAGTGAGACAACCCCTTTAAGTTGGAAAAACCAAGACTATTTAAATATACTTACTTAAGCAACAAATCTTACCCAAGGTTCTCTTCTTCGTCCCTTTCTTGTGCCTATGACTTTAAACCCGGAGGGGTAGCCATAGAGTGCCTTGTCGCTTTGGGCTGACTTTTCCCCAATGATACCACTCATCAAATCGTTGAAAACAAAACACTTTGGGGCAAAAACCAGGGCGCCGATGAAAGGGGGGTGGGGAAGGGGAGGGTTTTGGACACCTGATGAAAAAAATTTAAAAGTAAAAAACAGACGGAGCTAATGAAATCAAATGAGAAAAAAAAATTAAGGTTTTTTTTCCTACAGACATTTGTTTGGATAGTTTCGGCCTACGATGGGAGTTAGCAAGTTACAACTTCTTTAAAAGAAAAAAAGGGAATGGGTGCACACACTCTGGTGAATTTCCCTTCTCCACTGTAGAAGTTCAGCAAATTAGAAGAATGGAGCAGCTCTCCAAAAAGATCATATGCTTTGAATTCTATTTGTTTAGGCGTACCCCCAATTATAACACAAGTTTTAGATCTCAAATGCAAGTAAAAATAAGAAACTTTGTGTAAATTTTTAAGAAAAATATATTTTCCCTTTAATCACCTAATTTTTACCCCCTAGGTTTCTATTGTTGTACTCACTCATAAATCACTAAGAATCCTTTTCCCCCATTTTGTGATGCTCAGGTTATAGCTGCCCTAAAAGGGTTTATTGGGGGGGGAAAGGGGGCACAAAAGATGTGCAGACTTTTAAAGTAAGTTTTTATCTTACCTCGGGCTGGATCAAACACACTGCTCCTTACTCTGCAAATGTCTTAAATCTGTTGCTTTTGGCGTCTTTTAATCTTATTTCCTACCCCTCCCTTCTCCACAGACTTCTACAGGCAGCTACAACCTGAGCTTTTCCCGTAATACAGAAACCTTGTCTCTGCAAGATACTGGTTTGTGCTTGAGTGAACAGATAAGAAAGTAGGAGGGGCGAGCCTGATTAAAGGAGAAGGAAGCATGTTCTATAATAGGGTATATTAAAAAGTTTCTTGTTTTTGCTTGTAATATTGATTTAAAGAAAGTTGTATATAACGGGGGTATGCTTTAATCCTCCATGTCAAGTAAAAAATACTGTGCAAATAGTAGTTTTTAAATGTAACTTTTGGGGGTTTAAAAAACCCAAGCAAAGAAACCAGCCAGGACCACTCAGTCATTGAATTTGGAGAAATATCACACAAACCATTTTTTTTGAAGTTGCCCCGAAAATTTTTTTACACCTTGAAAAACTAAAAAAGAATTAAAAAAATTTTATCTTCCGCTTCCTCCCGTTTTTTTTTCTTTTTGAGTTGGAGGTTAATTTTTGGTGAAACCATTTGGTTTTGGTCCACAAATTGGGAAATGCTTCCCACACTAGCCCCAAATTAAACCATTGAGAAAAAAATTAAAATCTGTTTTTCCACGTCCTTTTAGAAACTTTAAAATTAGAACAATTTTCACTTAAATCCAAAAAGGGCATGGATGGCTGTTTGCTTGGTGATAAATACATCTGAATGAACAGCGAGTTAACATTAAAAACCCAAAATCAGCTTAGCCGAAAAAAATTTATGGGGGCCCCCTTACCCCCCAGCCAGATGCCCTGAAAAGAAGGATTGGTTGGTACTTTTTAAAGTGCTTGACCTTTGTCTCCTTTCGAGTAAAACCCCTGTAGAAAGCCTTTCAAAAAAAGCTCAATTTTTCCTTTTTTCCCCAAAGAAAAAAAATGTACAATCGATTTTTTGGGGGGGTCGGGGATTTTGGAAGAAAGTTATTTAAAAAAGGGTTTCCACACAAAAAACCAAATGGAAGGGGAAGGTGGGCCGCAACCTCGCACTATATTTGATTTTCTTCTCAAAAACTTTTCAGAAATAACAGGGGGGTTCTTTTTATACTTTTTGATCAAAAGGGTTTTCCCCCTTGCCCCTTCACGGGGTCCTAAAAGTGGGGCCCACACTAAATGGGGGGGCCTTCCCTGCAGCCACTGCCCCAGCAAAAAACCCCAAGGGGCTAGTTGGGGAGCGTGGGGGGTTTGGGCCCTGGGCTTTCCCCCATCTGTTTGGGTTTTGTTGCGGGGGTGGCCGCCCTACAGTGCTCCCCATTTAGTGTAGGGGGCCCCTTTTTTAAAAAGGCCCGTGAAAAATGGGGGGGGGGTCTATACGTTTGATCAAAAAGTATACAACAGCCCGTTTATTTTTGTAAAGTTTTGTGGAAGCATTAGATCAACGTATAGTTGGGGATGTCGGTTATTCCCTTCTTCCTTTTTTGTATAATATATATTTATAAAATTTTAATATAAAATATATATATTAATAAATTATATATATCTCTTTTTAAAAGGCCACACCCCCCCCCCCCATTTGGCCCCGGTGTTTTTTAATTAGCAGTAGTTTTTTTAAAGGGGTTAAAGCCCCATTTTTTTTCAGTCTATTTAGGGGGCCAGGAGAGGGAAGCTTTTTCCACTTTCCTTTTTTTGGGGCGGTGCTGGTTTTGGGAGCTTGTTGCTGTGATGCTGTGTGGTGGGGGGTGCGCCCAAGGCTATGGGGAGGTTCAGCAGTGGGGCTTTTGGGAAATAACCATTTTTTTTTTTTTTTTTTTAAAAAAAAAATTTTTTTGGGGGGGTTTTATTTTTTTTTTTTTTTTTTGGCGGGGCCCTCCATGGGGGCCCGCCTTAGTTATGTGGGGAAACCCACTTTAAAGAGGTCGCCGTGAAGTGGCAAGTGGGAAAATTTTTCCCATCAAAAAGTATACTAAGAACCCCTTTTCCCTTTTTTTTTGTAAAGTTTTGTGAGTGCAAAAATAAGTTTTAGTGTGGGGATGTGGGGTTCATGTCTCCCTTACAGGTTTCACCCACAAAAAATTAGCTTTCAAACATGTTAATGGGGTTGTTCCCCAAAGCTTTTCAAGAGCCTAAAAAACTTTTATTCAGGGAAAGTATTTTTCCCGGGTTTCCGGGCTGGGGGGTGATTAGATCCCACCTTGGTGTTCAAAAGATTGTAATTACTTTGACATGAACGGGAGATTTTTTAAAAAGCCCCAGAAAAGTTTTCAAGTTTAAAGTAACAGTATTTTTTTTAGTCCCCTTTTTTGTTAAATAATGACACTAAAGTCTTAATTTGGGGCCTTCCCTGTGTCCCTACCTTTTTTAAATTTTTTTTCCTGCTTCAAATAAGAAAAAGGCTGGGGAGCGGCCCGTGGTAGAAAAATGGGGTGCATAGGATAAATAAAACGATTTTATCTAAAAAAAAAAAATGCAAATATTTTTGGGGAAAACGTCTTGACTTAATTTCCCCTACCATTAAAACAAATCTTTGTAGTAAAGGTCCCCTTTTTAAAGCAAACTTTTTTCCAAAAAATTGGTTTTTTTGTTTTTCCCCTGGTCAGGAGGAAAATTTGAGAATTATTTTTTTCTGATTGCAAAAGGTTTTGCGGGTTACTGTCCTCTTTTCCCCCTCTCTCGGGGCCTCTTTGTCTTATCTGAAAGAAAGGGAGCCGTCAATAGGGTTGGGCACAGAGGCCCCTTCGTTAAAAACAAATATTTTCTCTAAAAAAACAACCCGATAATTAAAAAAAGGGGGGCGTTTTTTATGACTTAAGCTCTCTGCCTAAGTTAACATCTGATCTCTCATGTCAGTGTTTTTGAAAAGTGGGATCGGCTGATAGATAATCACTGATATAGAAACCCCCCAAAACCAAAAACCAGAAAGACGGGAAGCATAATCTAAAGTGTTTTGGGTTGTGAAATACAGGGTGAGAAAACCCCCTTTAATGTGATACTCCCTTAGAGCAGTTAAACTAAGGGCTTGCGGCAAATACGGTTGCCAATCTTTTTGGCTTGAGAGTTTAAAACATGGTAGGGATAGATATCCCAATGCAGAAAGCCCTGCTCTCCCATTTCCCAGAACCCCAAAAGTCTCAAGCAGAAGGAAATATCAACTAATCCCCTCTTTGTGATATTTTTTTTTTTGCCCTGTAAAGTGGGGAGAGGGGGTTTTAGTATTTTGTTTGGGATTGGAATTTTTGGAAAACCACTCTATCAATATAAAGCATCACATTGGCTGTAAGTGATGGTTCCCCATACGTAAATGTAAATGCCCCTATACAAACCTTATCTACGTTTTTCCCCCCGAAATAAGCCCCCCGAAAGTAAAAAATACGAGATTTTTTTTGAAAGACATAGCAAAACTTTGCCCGCCCCCTACACGGGGCCCCCCCAGGAGTGGGAAGAAAAGGGGGGGGAGGGGGGGGTGGTGTTCCCAAGCCCCCCCACCCCGGAAACCCCCGGGGGAATATTTTTGTGCAGAGTGTGAAGGCCCTGTCGGGGGGTCTGTGTGGATGTCCCAAGGTCCCAAAACCCCCCAAACGGGAGACAGTGTACAAGTAAGTAGGGATGGGGGGGGAATAAGCCAAACAAACAACACAAAAAAAAAAACCCCACAGAGGGTGATGGGAATGCGGAAACTTCTAGTTTACAATCCCAGGGGTCACTTTGCCATCCTTTAGATAGTCACGGGAAAGGCCCCAAAAAAATGTCCTTTACATAGTATATCCGGTTTGTGATTAAACTTTAAGAAATTATTTACACCCCAAAACCCAAAATAGCATGCTAAAATTTTTATTTGTGGAAAAAAAGAATCCTTGAAAAAAAACAGTGCATTTGGGGAGAAAAATTAATAAAGGGGACCTGTTTTTTTTTGGGGAACGGGATAGCGTTTGAATACAGCAATAACCCTCCTGCATGTAGGTATGTGAAGGATGGTTTACATATTTCTGCACTTCGCAATCCCTGTAGGTGGTTTTGGGGCTATTTTTTGCTACATGTGAACGGGTTCTTGTCCAATGTGCTTTTTTTTATAGGCATTTCCCCTTCAAGGGATGTGTTGAGCAATTGTTCTTCAGTAATCTACTGCCCCCAGTAAATTTTTTCCCTATAAACTGGGATTTACGGGTGGTTTTTGGGATTTAAAACCCTAAACCACTTCCCAACCCTTTTACATTATTAAACAAAAACCCTTTGCTGTTCCATGCATGGATTTTCCCCCAGATTTTTTTTTTTTTTTTACACCCCCGGTGTAAAGAAAAAAAATAAATTTTTATTCTTTTCCCCGGTTTTGGGGGGAAATGAACATGTAAAGGGGGGAGGGGCTTGAATCCGCAAACCCGAGACAAGCCGTCCCCTACGGGGGCAAAAAAAAGACTTACCCTATGTGCATTGTAAAAAGACGTAGGGGGAAAATTTCCCCGGGAAATTTTTTTCGTCCCGTGTAAGGGGCACCCTAAAAATAAAAAAGATAAAGGGCCATATTTTACAGCTCAATAGCGGGACAAACAAAAAACCCCAAAAAGGAGGGTAATAAAAGGGGCCACTGCTAAAAGGGGTTGAAACAAAGTGCAGCTCAAAATTGAACAATTGCCCACAAGGGGGAAAAATTTGATTTAGAAAAAAAACTGCACATTAAACCCAATTCCCAAGTTCACATCTTATGAAAAAAAAGCCCACAATACCACTTTAGTGGAGACTCCCTTAATGAAAAAATTTTATTGGGGGTTTGTGTTTTTCCCAAAAAATATCAACTAATATTAAAAACTGATACTTTTTTCCGAAATTTTAGTTTTCCCCTTGGATTTGGGGAGCAGTCAGTATTATCAGTTTTTTTTGTTTCGAAAATTTGGAAAGTTGCCTAATCAAATATAGGGGTGTCACCCTTTGGGTTGACCCAGATGGTCCCACCACTACGCTACAAAACAGCCTTATCTTTTGCAAAAAAAATCCCAGAAACCCAACCCAAACGTGGGGGAGGGGTTGTTTATGGGTATCATCCCCCCAATTTTATAATATTTTTGATTTTTTCCCTTTTCGGGGGGGGTAAACGGGTTTCCCTCACCCAAAGGTGCGGGTTTTTTACTAGGTATTTTGCCCCCCTAGTAAATTGGGGTGTGATAATTTTCTTTAATGAGTGCATTTTTTGGGTTTTTCCCCCCAGGGTTAAAGGGATTGTCCCATAGTTTAATCCCCCCTTGCTGAGGGCAGCAAACCCTATTTCCAGATGTTGTTTCCATGCTTTTCCCCTTTTTTTCTTTTAAAGATGCGGGAAGTTTTCCCAAGTTTTTAAACCCTAAAAATTTTGCATGGGGGCGGGTGGTTTAAAAG